>CAJQZN010019296.1:0-15777 GCA_907164685.1 Colias eurytheme | reverse complement strand
CGTTAATTTCATCATTTTCATTAATTTTATTAAGTTCATAACTTTCACTTGTTTCTTCACTTTTAATATTTTCATTAATTTTATCCATATCGTTACTATCAAGCATTTCATCCATTTGATTATTTTCATCAATATTATCTGTTTCATCACTTTTAGCTATTTCATCCATTGGATCTCTTTCATCACTCACTTTATTAGATTCACTCATATAATCCATTTCATATTTAATCTTAAATATTATTCACTTATTTCCAGGTGGAGGTGTGCCCGGTAGAACGGAGATCGGCAGCACGAACGTGGCGGTAGAATTGAAAACCGGTCTGCCCAATACAAGGCGAGACTCTGGAATATCTTCTGGTAGCAGCCTGTATAGTGCTAGGTAATGTATTGATGTTTATTTTAATCTTCGTTTTCATTAATTCTCTTTTTCGTTAATTTTTCTATTTTTTGAATGTATTTTACGTGAACATAAGCATCTTTATAATTGCATGACCGAAAGTAATTTCTATCTTGATAATTCACAAGTTTTATTTGTCAGAAAGAATATCCAGTATTCTCTTTGTGTAGCCTGCAAATAGTGTTCGTATAGCCTGCGTTAATACTAGTTATACGTTCAGTTTAATCAGTAACTCACCCAAAATTTAAACTCCTAGATCATCAAAATCCATACTAATATTATAAATGCGAATGTAACTCTGTCTGTCTGTCTGTTACTCAATCCGACTTAACTACTGAACCAATTTGCATTAAATTTGGTATAGAGATATTTTGATATCCGAGAAAGGACATAGGCTACTTTTTATCCCGGGAAATAGGATAGGTTTTATCCCGGAAATCCCAGGGGAACGGGAACTATGCGGGTTTTTCTTTGACTGCGCGGGCGAAGCTGCGGGTGGAAAGCTAGTAACCAATATTTATGTTTGTAGATCATCCGACATCTCCCGCAAGAGCAGCCAAGCGTCCGTAGTGTCAGGCGCGGTGGGTGCGGGCAGACCGCCTCCCGCTGTGTACGATCAGCTCTCGCCTGATAGCAGCCGCAGGTATGTTATTAACATTATCATGTCTCTCTCCATAATACACGGGTACCACCAGAAGGACGGTACCCGGTCCTTTGGGAGGCTTACGTGGGGACACAGGTCCAACACGCAGAGGCCCTTTAGAGAATTTAATGTGTTATGGGACACCAGCCGCAGCCTGCCCATGACTGCACTATAGAGATACAGCCCTGGGCAGTCCGCGGCCAATGTAGGACTATTGCAGAAAAATGGAAATGAACAAAACTGGGTTATGGAAGGTGGTGTTAGATGGACTGGTATATTGGTTCTATGGGGACTATGGACGTCTGCCTTTTCAATATTAAAAATTGAAAATAATGGCAGACGGTGACTTGCCAGTTCGGTAATTCGGTACATTATAATTATCATGTTCTATATCTTTATTATTTTTATCAGCATTACCAGCGTCGTCATTTTCACTATTTTCAGCAATACCGTCATGTTTTTCTTTAAAATGGTCTTCCTAGTTTGTTTCTACTTCAAAAAGATCAGACAGTTTAACGAATTAAGACAAAATAAAAATCAAATTTAATTTGCCTTTGTCAATATTTACATTTTTATATTATTAGTTGTTATAATCTGCCACTTTAAAGAACTTGAATTGTTTTTGAAATGGCAATATCGTCACTTCATGAAATAAGGCGACGATTTTAGCATCTTTGAATCTTGCTAAAGAAGTTTCACTTCTGACACGTGTGCTCAGCATACACGCTTTTTTTAGATTTTCTTTTAAATTGTCTGTTAATTTGCTACAATAATTAATATTTTCGCAGATCTAGTCAAGTATCGTGTGTCGGATACGCGCCGCCTCCATCATCAGCTCTCGCCGCAGTACAAGCAGTCAGGACCTCGCAAGGCAATCAGGTAGATATACATTTAATTTTAACATGCTATATCTGTTAAATTATTTTATTAAGCACGGGTCGATTTTTTGCAACCTGTCGTGGCCACCACGTGAGTGACAACTTTCAAAAATATATTTTATCGTTCAATTTTGCCACTTTATCATACAAAGTTACACAAATGAACAACAGGCACAAATTATACAATTCTATGAACAGAATAAGTGTATGTTAGAACGTTGTTTTAAACAAATTTCACAGAAGAAGTGGTTTCACGTTTAAGATAAGGCCGTCTCAATCTTATATGTATACTAGTGGTCCGTCCCGGCTTCGCCCGTGGTACCCACATGTTTAAACTATCCTATCTCTCAAGTTGGATCGAACTGCACATGGTGTGCGAATTTTATTATAATCGGTTAAGTGGTTTAGGAGTCCATTGAGGACAAACATTGTGACACGAGATTTATATATATTAAGATTTATTATACTATAATTATTTACCAGGCTGTTCTCCTCCGCGGAGTAACCTGCACAGAAGTAAGGGCAGAAGAATTAGCCCTAGAGCTGGACCCCAATGTGCAAGTGAAAGAAGAAGCCAGAAGACTTTCAGAACAGTCCAACCTGAGCGACCAGCAGTACCAACCGTACCCTTGCAGTAATGATGATGTGGTTAGTAGATTATTTATTAGATAGAAGAAAGAAGAAAGAAACCATTTATTCCAACACACACAACGCATATATCAAAATATAGCATTGTAAATTTTAAATAATAGGTAATAGAAAATATTAATTTATGTGTGATTAGAACTAGATCTAGTCAGATATCAAAGAAAATAAAATATGGATATACCCAGATAATATTAGTTATGTAATATAAGACGATGTTTAAATAAATAATAGAATAAGCAGATATGGTAATAGATACACCAAGTTTAAAAAATAAAAAGTCGGTTCCAAAAAATACTGAGTTCAAAATATCGAGAATTCCAGGATCAAGATCCAAAATTTAAAAAAAAGGTTATTAAAATGTAATAATTATTGTATAATTTTAGAACTGTCATTTATTACTGTCGAACTGTGATTCCCTGAACTTTCTGTTTGGCAGAACTTCTTCCAAAATAAAAAAAATAACTAATTTCCTCCCAGGGTGATGTTCCATTCCCGTTCAAGACAGAGGAAGACCAGGACGCCGTCAACTACAAGGAGTCCCGCTCTAACTCCACTGTGGTGATCACCACTGCACAAGTTCACCATCCCAACCAAGAGGTTAACCTGGAACAGGTCATTATCTACACTAATATTATAAAGAGGAAAACTTTGTTTGTTTGATTATAATGAATAGGCTCATAAACTACTGGACCGATTTTAAAAATTCTTTCACCATTCGAAAGCTACATTATCCACGAGTAATATAGGCTATCATCATGCTAAGACCAACAGGAGCGGAGTAATGCGGGTGAAACCGCGCGGCACAGCTAGTTTTTTTATAAAACTCTAATACAATGCCCGTGTACTTACAATATATAAGTATTTAAATCATTATGAAAAAAAAATAAGCAATAAACTACCTATAAAAATTCTACTTTACTCGTGATTATAAAGTTTATTTTAATATTTATAATATTACTAGCGGTCCGCCCTGGCTTCGCCCGTGGTATCTACATGTTTAAACTATCATACCTCTCAATTTGGATCGAGCTGCACATGGTGTGCGAATTTTATTATAATCTGTTAAGTGGTTTAGGAGTCCATTGAGGACAAACATTGTGACACGAGATTTATATATATTAAGATTAATTAAGATTTAATGATACATGATATAAATTTTAACACTAATTATGAAAAAAAAAGACTATCATGAATGGAATGTATGTCCATCAATAAAACTTTTCATTGTAATTATTCGTTAATAATTAATAGCATTTTATAATAAATAGCATTTATTTAATAGCATTTAATAGCATTTAATAGCATTTGCTTATAACGTAAACATTCAAGTATGCAATGAAACATCAACATTATTTTTGTTCTACCAGGTTGCTGAAGGAGAAATGGTAGAAAACAAGCTGGTGATACCAGATGAAATGATGCAATATCTTAACCAATCCATATTGGGCACCGACACGGCACCAGCTAACACCGACTCCAAGGAAGACAAGGAAGAAGACAGTCCAACCAAAGAGAACATACCCACAGACATTCAGAACGCAAACAATTCCTCTGACAAAATAAGCGATGTAGCCACAAGCGACGATTCTCTACTCAAAAATCTAGGTGCCATAGGTAGTGATCTCAACATAAGTGATATACAAGTCGATTTAAGGTCATTAGATGTTAGTATGTCGGGTAACAGCGGCTCTCTTTTAGCTAAAACGCCGGACGATAAGAACCCGCCGTTGCAAGAACAAGTTATTCCTGAAGTTGTTAACGAGAATTGTGAGAAAGAGTTTAATTCTAATAGACCACCAGCGAGTCAAGCTTCGATACCGAGTAATCCCTTACAATCATTGCAATCCATGACTGCGAATCAAACGGAACAATCCAATAGGATGCGAATGAACAATCCCTTACCTCAAAAGCAGACAGCAGTTACAAAAACAAACGTTCAAACAACTATGAGTACGAATCTCCCGCACGGCATGTTAAGTCCGCAAAGTCTACCTCACAGTACGATGAGTCCACAGAGTGTGATGAGTCCCCACAACATGCCCAACATTATGAGTCCTCCCAGTGCGTACAATGTGATGAGTCCCCAGAGCGTCATGAGCGTCATGTCGCCGCAACACAACGCTATGAGTCCGCAAAGCATGCAGAGTTTAATGAGTCCCCAAATGCCGAACCAAATGGTGATGAGTCCCCGCCACAATAACATCGGCAGTCCGATGTCGCAAAATCTAAACAGTCCCATGATGAACATGGCGAGTCCCATGAGCCATGGCATGCCGAGTCCCATGCACCCAGGGCTTCAAAGCCCTATAACGAGTCCCATGATTCAAAACATGACGAACATGACCATGAATATGCCGTCTCCGCAAAACCAGAACCAAAACGTAATGATGAATATGAACGCAAATGCTCCACAAATGGCACCACCTTACAACAATCAGAGACAAAACTGCAAGATGCCAAACAAAAACTACAACAACGTTCCCAAACAGTATCCTAACCAGAACTTCAACCAGGCATACCCAATGCAAAACCAAATACCGCAGCAGAACATGCAATATCAAATGATGCAACAATTTAACCAGAACCAAATGCAACAAATGCCTATACCACAGTCACAGATCCAATACAACATGAACTATCCCCAGAATTACGTTCACCAGAGCAATCAGATGCATCCAATGCAAATGTCCAGATCTTCTATGATGAGCGTAGATAACAGCGGGAATATGAGTAGAGGCGCAATGAATAGTTACTGCGAGAACCAATGTCCACAGCAGAATATGCAATACCCCCAAAATGTGCAATACCCTCAACCACCTCCCTATAATTCAGTGAATAACGTCATGGGTCCACCACCCCCTAAAAATAATCAGTACAACCAGTTCTACCCTCGAAACCAATGGGAATACAACCAATACAACAAACAGATGCAGAAATCCATGCAGAATTCCATAAACATGTCGACAGGCAGCCAAAAACCTGTCAACGGGATGAGATCCATGAACCAAATTAAGAACGACCAAACAGACTGTAGTATGAATAGTTTGAGAAGCCAGAACCAACCGAGTGACGTCCAAGTGTGGGATATATCCCAATCTCAAATAGACGCGTCAAACAACAGGAAAAAACAAAACAGCATGCGACAGGACACGTATCAAAGGACATTAGAATATGTGGAGAATTGTGAAAATTGGAAAAGTTCAGAAATGGTGTCAAGCAGTACACATCCTTTACAAGGCGGGGATAACATGGTTGTAAACGACTTACAAACTTCGTTATCTTCGTTTTACGAAGAGAATCAATATTTACAAATGATACAATAGCTTATGAAATAAATAATATGTATAGTTATGTTTTGAATGCAATTAAAAATATTTGTACAATTTTTACATCTAGCAATATTGTATTTTGAAAATGTCATGGTGCTAGGTAATGTCTTTGAATAAAATTTCCGCCTTTATATTAAGCGATTACATTACAGTTTTAAATGTTTTATACGCTTTTGTACACTATAAATAAAAACTATGTATAATTATCAAGTAAGCGTAAAGTTTTTTAAGTTTACTTTTCATAAATATTCAATTTTTATTAATTTCTTCTAAATGTTTTAGAAAATGATGATTTTATTTTACTGATGAATCTATTTTGTATTTGCGGCGTCCTAGCACAAGATACTATTTCTATAAATATTCAATTTTGTACAATTGAAAAGTACATTTAGAATGTTATTTTTTTTCTCTTACGAATTACAATTGAAATATTACCCAGTGTTTGTAATTATTTAGAAAATAAACGATGTTTATAAGACATTTTGTGTCCAAATAGTAAAATATTTCATACATAACTGTAATCTAAACTAATATTATAAAGCTGAAGAGTTTGTTTGTTTGTTTGAACGCGTTAATTTCAGAAACTACTGGTCCGATTTGAAAAATTCTTTCGGTGTTAGATAGCTCATTTATCGAGGAAGGTTATAGGCTATATTATATCCATCACCCTTAGACCAACGGGAGCGGAGCAATGCGGGTGAAACCGCGGGGCACAGCTAGTTTTCATATACATTGTTTCCATGGTGCATCAAAGGTTGTTAATAAGTATATAGACTGATTAATTATTATTAGAAATATAAGTACATATGTAAAAGACACGCACAGGTTGTATATAAATTTGTATTTACGTCTTCCATTTAGCATTTTGTAAAATTGTAAATAAGTCTTTTTTTATCTTCGATTAACTGGTGCCTTTTTATTGTAAGTGCCTTGAGATTATTATGTACAAATCATTTTTTAAACATTACTGTTAATCTATCGTTAAGTAATTTTAAAGCAATATTGTCAATTTAGAAAGTTGAATCTCTTAGTTTTTATTGTATTGAGATTATTAGATTTATTTAGTTTAGTGCAAGTATTGAATAACGCACAAATAATTGTAATAGAATTAATGACGTATTTTGTAATAAATTATTGTTTTTACTGTTTGTAAAAAACACATTAAGCTTAAACAATATTTTAATGAAAATAAATTTTTAATTGAGTAAAGGAGACGATTTTTTTTGTTTGGAGAATAGGCCCACCTCAATTTCTTAGCGTATATTAATGAAATGTGTTTTAATTTGTTCCTTGAAGTCCCCAGATTACAGTGGTGACATTACTTTTACATGTTTTAACCGGAATCTTTAGAAACACGATGTGCAAACATTTACCTCATTCCTACATAAAAACAAACTGATAATGAGCGATTTGTCTTGTGTGACCCATCCGAATCATTGGGTACAATATATTTAAATGAATGAATAAATAAATATTAGAAAACATCACATACATTGTCACGATTCCAAGCTCGGAAATCGGAAACAGCGAAGTTACCACAAACACAGAGACCCGATTTGGTTATAAATAGTATAGAAAATAAGTGATATAAGTGTGTGTACCTCAAGTTTCTGGACCTTATGCGATTTTAGCGAATGGGAAAACTGATTAAATAAGAAATTATTATTTAAGTAGGTAGGTAGGTACGTGATTTATGACAAGGTGTAGGTACTGCATAATATTACGATAGGTATCCATTTGCACAGCTATGCTATTATTCATGTTCTATTGTAATATTATTAAACGCTCTTAAGTTGTAGCAATTACATTTTAAAATAGGAAATAAAAACATTGTTTATGTTAAAAACATTACAACTACGACAGGAAGAATCTGACGTCTATCAAAGCAGCCAATAGATGTAACGTTTCGTTACACGGATTTTTTTAGCTTAGTAGAGACAAAATGGTTTTATTTGATTAATTACAGGATTTAAAATCGCTATCAATCACATTCTTCCATATAAATATGAATAAAAACAGTTTCTAAAGTGATTTTTTTTAGGCAGTTTTTTTCGCTTTTTGGTTTTATTTTCATTCTATCGATAAGAACGTTTCGTTCCAGTTTTTTTTTAATGTTGGCCATTGTTCTTGGTTTCTAGACAGCACTACAGCAGGGATGATATCAAAATAAAGCTTTTTAATTCGATTTCATGATTCCGGTTTCGTTTGTAAATCAACGAAGCTTCTAAATTCATAATATAATTTTATATTTTTTCACGTTTTCTTTTATTACTATACGTTACCGAGTCTTGGTGGGCCCACAAAAAATAGTCTCCTTTTGTGTTTTTGTTTTACCCTGCTGTTTTTCTTTTTAATGAATAATCTTCACGAGTATTTAGATTTTTAATTCCTACTCAAAGTACATAAAATATGTAGGTAATCAACACAAATCAATTCTAACTCTATTTTCACATAAGTTTATGGGAACAAAAGCTTATACTATGTCCATAGTTCATCATTCAAAGACTTGAGAAATTCTGACAATCAATTAAACACTTTTATCTACGACGTTAATAAAAACATAATTCTTATTCCTTTTCCTCCTCATTCATGAAACTATGTGTTATAAAAAAGTGGGGATGAGTTCAGTAAAAAGTAGAATTGTACCAACTTTAGCAATCTTTACACGATAAAAATTAAGTAAGTAGTCTTTAATTAAGCTCATTATAACTATAAGTACTGAAATGGTCAGTTTATTCAATATATTATTATTAATTATCAATGTAATGAATTAGATATAGTCCACAGGTACACCGTAGACGTAGAGATACATTTATGGTAATCAAAAAGGTGACCAAAAAGTCTGATGTATTGCAATTAAGTTCTTTATTTATTACAAAACAAATCAATAAACATTTCCTTCAGTTTTGCAGTATTTTCGAGTAATAATTGAAGAAACACCGTAGACGATAAAGCAAAAATATCATTATTCGTTCGCATACCGAACGTACGTCACGCATGAATTTAAAATAGACGCGATTATTTTTGAATATGTTGCCAGCAGACGCTCAATAAAATGAATAATAAAAACTGGACAAGTGTGTTCTTGATAGATTAATTAAAGTTCCGTAGTGGTTCCGTAGCTAATTTGCTTGGAAATCGAATTTAGGAATTGTAATTTGAAGGACCGAATTTGAGTATTTTTAGCTCAGTCAAACTATCCAAAACATTCGTTTGGACGGCTTAAGTATCATTTTAGATTTTATCATTTCTCAAGGTTATATGAGTTTAATAATAACAAATATCAACATATAAAGCTGATAATAGCTAATAGGTATACCCAATATTAATTAGGTTATAATAAAAATGATGAGGAATATACATAAAAGAAATTAATTTTGCTCTACATCTTGGGTAGATATTTAACAAAAGCCAATGGAATGTGATAAACTTGATAATATTATTACAATTCTTTTTTATAATAATTCAAAATCTTATGGTACAGATTATTGATATCTTGTTTCCGAAGCTTAATTTTAGAGCTTTTTCGAGCTTCCTGCGGAACACTATTACGTCATAATCTAACTTTTCTTTCCAAAGCTGCAGGACGGAAAAGTCACTCACGATTGGTAATAAAAGCATTTTTTTCTTGTATATTTGCTTTTTTCACACATTACATTGATCATATATAATTTTCACGTTGTAAAACACAAGTTTTTATCGAAAATAGACATGTGACTTTTAACCACATAATAAATGAAATAACATAGTTTTACTTTTGTTTATTGAACATATTTATATTATCCAGAGGAATTCGTAAAAAATAAATAAATCTATCTAATTACAATAAAAAGTACTTAAATAAAAATCTCTACAAATACAGAAATGATTTATTTATTTATTAAAACTCTTTAAGATAACTATGTAACAAAATGTGTAAATTATTTTCATCTAGGAAGCATCTAGGTTTATAAAAATGTTTTAAGATTTTAATGACACAATACAATTTACAATAGATACTTTATGAGATACAGTCTACAGATAAAAGTGAAAGCTTTTTAAATACCAGATCTAAGAGAGTTATAAAATTAAATTGGAGACTAATAAAATTTAAAGAACAGGTGGTATCCGAATGAATAAGATACTAGTCATAACAATATCATAATAAGATAATACACATTGCTAAAAAAATACATAATAATAATATAGTAATTATAAACTATATTTTTAACCCACGAATGTCCATGTATCTATGTCCGTAAATAATTAAAAAAGTAACAGAAATAACTGTCTAGATGTAAAAAAATGAAATCGCTTTACTTAGGGGCAATATCATTGCAATAATAATAATTTAAGATGGATCAAAATTAGATTATGTTTTGTCTCTCCAAGTGTTAATGTTATGAATAATATAGCTCGCATGTCAAAGTTTTTGTGACGAAACATCTTGAAAACAGCTTGACTGATTTTTATGATTTTTTAAAGGTACATATTTGTTTAATATAAGTAGGTTGAAAAAATATCGCTTCAACCCATGATATTTTATTAATCCTGTATTAGTACCATAATTGTTAATGTATATCCAATGATAGTACCTATGTTTAAAATATCTCCTTCTCTCTAACAACGAAAGATCTTTTCTCGATATATATCTACCTCAGTCGCACTCGAACCCAAGGTTCGCTTTATTGTACACTCACCTTCTGCATTCAAGAATTTTCTCCAAGCTGGCAGAGATTCACTCAATGTCGTCTTGGATATAAGCGGTCGACCTAATTGTGATATTTGGGTCAAATCTAACCATACTTCGGGAAATTATTTGTTTTGCTAGCGAAATTACTCAGTTTATAAACTTTTTCGTAGATTTATCTGTAGCACATGTTTGTGTTAGCATTTTACTAAAATACAGCTATGTTTTGGATAAAATATAAACTTAGATATTAAGTAAAACCTATTCTAGATACCTACTGGAAATGACCTTGTTCTCAAGAATTAGTAACTCCTTTACATATTGTGTCCCATAAATGGTACAGCCTGGTACAGCTTTTTGATACAATATTTTATCAACTACAATATACCTATCCTTCTCGATAAAAAACGCTTTAAAGAAGATTCATAAAGAATAACATAGACAAGATGCAGACAAAGAATAAAACAACTTCAAACCTTTCAAACGCCACAATCTAACCATTAATGTCACGTCAAAATCCAAAGTAAACATTAGTTAAAAAATATAAAAAAAAAATCCAAAAAAAAATTATCATGTGAACGAAACAATTGTTATGATAAGTGTCAGAGGTCTGCTGACTGTGATGTTCAGGAGTGCGTTACTCGTTACCCTCCTCACTATAACTATACCAAACCCCGTGGTTGCTTTTACAGGCCTCAAACACTGGTCCAGAAAGGCGTTGTACAATAAGATAGACCTCTGCACCCAATCCTGCTACAGCCAGATCATTCCTGGCCTCTACTTGAGCAATGCCAGAGCGGCCGCAGACCGAAATGTACTTCAACAGCTTAACATCACCCACGTCCTCACGGTTGAAGCCCGCCGGCTACCGAAATCAACTTTCGTTGATTCCAACATCTGCACGCTGTACATTAGGGCCAACGACACTCCTCAAACCAATCTCCTACCCTACTTCCCAATGGCCAATGCTTTTATTGAGGAAGGACTGCAAAAGGGCAACGTCCTTGTTCACTGCCATTTCGGAGTATCACGATCGGCGACGTTAGTGATTGCGTATATCATGCAGAAGTATAGCCTTAGCTTTGAACAGGCGTACAATTTTGTACGGCAGAGGAGAAAGTTTATTAATCCGAATCCAGGGTTTGTAAGTCAGTTGAAGCAGTATCATAAGATGAACTATGACGTGAATGGTTTGCATAGATTCGAGGCCTATATGAATGTAAATGCAAGAAGGCATAGATATAAAATTGCTTCCATTGCAGCTGTGGTCGTGGGACTGATTTTGCCGTTAGCAGTGATGGTTGGTTGACTATACTTGCACTGACGATTGCAATAAATATACCAGTTTGTTTTATACTTCTTTTTCTTTCAGGGTGCTATAGTTTAAATAGAAGAATGGATACATTTTTGTAAATATTCATTTGCTATTGTCTCAATAAAGTTGATTGTTCATTATTTTTCTTTGATGAATTGTAATCCTAGACATAATTTTAATATAATATTATTATAACTAGAAATGTGAGTAAATGACGAAGTAGACCGACTGCTCCAAAAAATTGTAGGTCACAATGTCTGCATTGAGAAGTCACTGTGAGTTATGTTTTGTTAACAAAACAACAGGTGTTTGCTATCAAAAATCCTCTTACTACGGTTAATTGAATAAACATATTATGTGGAAAAAGGTGGTGATGTAAATATTAAGATATTTTACAGAGAAATTATGACTTCATTATAGTTTAATCTTTCTTGTAAGAAAAAGAGTTCATTTAAATGTAAGATATTTTATAATGTTATCAATTATAATTATTTGAAAGTTGTAACTATTTCTGGAATACATTCTATTACAATACCAAATAGGTACTGATAAATTTTTATCTAGGTATATCAGAAATTATCTTTCGACTCTATTTTACTTTGCTCACACAAAACATAATATTATAAAAATCGGTCAAGTCGTTCTCGAAAAGTTGGGTTGCAAATACTAACAAGAGATTTACTATGTATAGATAACACCAATCAATAAGTCATCCCAATACATTATACATTGAACATTTGCTATGCGAAAAACGCAATCAATCACAAATCACAATACAAATTGCACAATGTATAACCATTTCGTGGTCTTAGCATTCCGACGTGGCACCTGCCTAACCTCTAATAATAATAGCGGTACAGAAATAGGTACCCCGCCAATTAATAGCCTGTGAAAAACATTCGCACTGTTTCACGTATACGTTTTGTGTTTAGTTTTTCACGTAGTCCAACGTTTTTGCTGTGTTTATCAAGATCGAGACGTTTTCAGATGTTTTAAAATCTTTACTGTAAAATAAAATAAAGACCGCCTCCTTGGTACAGTGGTTGATGCGTGAGCGTACCGAGGGGTCCTGAGTTCGATTCCCGGTGGAGACAAAGAAAAAAAGTCTCGGTCTGGCAGGACACAGAAGGCTGATCACCTACTTGTCCCTAAAGAGAATCGATCAGTGAAACAGATGTAGGTATAATGCATCTGTCCCTTACCCCACTAGGGGACATGGGACTTCATAAAAATAAACTGTAAAATAAAAGCATTCACTTACATTGTTGAAAAAAAACTATACACATTTAAATCTATCTCTGTAGCAAATTTCATACCGATCCTATTAGCTTTATTTGTGTGAAATTGTAATAGAAATCTGTTTCTCGCAAACTTTCGCAACATAACTGACCGGTAATTGGCTTGGTTGGTAGTGGCCCTGCCTTCCAAGCCAGAGGTCGTGGGTTCGATTCCCACCCGGGGCAAATATTTGTGTGATGAACATAGATGTTTGCTCTGTGTGTGGGTGTTAATTATCAATATATATAAGTATTTATTTAAAATTATATATGTATGTTCATCTGGTTTCCATAACACAAGCGAAAGCTTAGTATGGGATCAGATCGAGCCGTGTGTGAAAATTGTCCTGAAATATTTATTATTTATTTATTTATAATCTTTTACGTTTAATAACTACCTAATGTTCAGAAAACCGTGATCTTGAACAACCATTGAAAGAAGACATGTTTCAAACACAACTTTATTTAATATCTCAAACTTTTACAAATGCTCAAACTTTCACAATACTCTTTTAATTTACCATTTATTCAAAACTAACTTTCCGCCCGCGGCTTCGCCCGCTTTGTCTAAAACATAATAAATTATATACTAAAACCTTCCTCTTGAATCACTCTATCTATTAAAAAAACCGCATCAAAATTCGTTGCGTAGTTTTAAAGATTTAAGCATACATAGGGACATAGGGACAGAGAAAGCGACTTTGTTTTATACTATGTAGTGATATCGTTCAAGCCAAAGATTGCCAGAGACTCTCTGTGCACAAATAAGTAGAATATAAATTCAGTGTTTACTCGAGCTATATTTTCAACAATTTAGTAGCAGATTACAAAGCTTTGCATTGATAAAAAGTTCCTCGTTAAATTGGTGATATCACACCATCCACGTAGTATTGGTATCACTACATACCTAGTATAAAACAAAGTCGCTTTCTCTGTCCCTATGTATGCTTAAATCTTTAAAACTACGCAACGCATTTTGATGCGGTTTTTTTTTTTAAAATAGAGTGATTCTAGAGGAAGGTTTTAGTATATAATTTATAATAATGTTTTAGACAAAGCGGGCGAAGCCGCGGGTGGAGAGCTAGTTAAACATAAATCACAAATAAATATATAAACTAGGATAATACCTGCTTCTACGACACAACTGGACAAATTTATAATAATTAGCAAATTTATTATTTCTTCCAAGGGCCTGGAACATTACCAAGTTCATTAACGTTTATGAAATATTACATAATGCACTGTGCGTAATTTATTTTAATTGATTATGTTATTTATAATATGTTTATATTAATTTTAATATAGTTATACAATATACATACTATTTTATGAGAAGGTTTATTAATTTATCTTCATATATATTTGGTATTTTCGTTCGTAGAGCATGAATCGTGAATTAAAAAAATATATTAAGTATGTTAAGAATGCTGCTTCATTTTTGCATAAAATTTAAAATTTTATAGTTAGATACAACTCACGATGTAAATGCTAATGTATTTTCAGTTAAGTAATTATTTCTCGTTAATTATAAAATAAAATAGTATTCATTTATTCAATCACAACAAAACCTTTCATTACAATAGATAAATAAAATTGGTACAATGAATAACATTTGAATTGAGAACAAAATTTATTTATATAAATGTCTGCCTGTCTAACCGTCAGTCACGTATTTCAACAGAACAAAAATACACACATTATGCATTAAATTTAGTAAAATATATATACTTACGTTATATTTTATAAAATAACATGACAGAAGCTTGTTGAATCTAAAAGCTTTATGAAGGATAACATCTTGTAGTCAATTTTTTTATTTACTGTGAGCAAAAATTGTAACTTATACTAAGGCCGCGTTTCCATCTGCAAGAAAACTTCCTCAAGAAATGTCCGACAGTCTGTCTGACAGCAATTTGCAAGTCTACTTGCAGGTGGAAACGCGGAATTTGTCAGACAGACTGTCGGGCATTTCTTGCGGAAGTTTTCTTGCAGATGGACAGGCGGCTTAATACTATAAATGCGATCTAGTATTTTCTGTCTGTCTGTCAATTTGGGTAGAATAGAGCACAAGATAACTGCATATTGCTGTATTTATCTAGACGTAAAGTCTTGTTTTTAAATTTCTTGTTTTATACATATAGAGACTAGCGGTCCGCCCCGGCTTCACCCGTGGTACCTACATGTTAACGTTTTTTTTTCATAAGAACCATCCTCGTACTTCAAGGAATACATTCCGCAGCGCACGCGATGACAGAATTTTTATTAAGGAATTTTTTACACCTTGGGCTACATTATTGCATTTTTGGTGGATCTCTAATTTTTTTGAAAATGCAATATATTATAGCCTATGTTGCTCAGTGAAGATGCAGCTTTCTAATGATGAAAGAATTTTTGAAATCGGTCCAGTAGTTAATGCGTGAAAACCATACATACATACATAATAATTACAAACCTTTCCTCTTTATAATATTAGTATAGAAGTATAGATTAGTATAGATAGTACAGATGTTCGCTTAAAATTAATTCGCTTAAAGTTATCTTATAACTATAGATTGATCGTGAATAATTGAGTGTTATACAGGGTGTACCAAAAAGTAGTGATGAACGGAAGCTGAGAGGTA
>CAJQZN010019293.1:0-14983 GCA_907164685.1 Colias eurytheme | reverse complement strand
CCCCCGCCCCGCACGCGCCCGACCCGGGGGTGCGGGGGGACATCTCCTCCATGCTTTCTGATACTGCGGAATAACACGATTTAAAAAAAAATTGGTTGTTTGTAAAGTAGTACGATCGAGATGTTTTCGTGATAACGTCTATGGCGCCGTTTCACTAGTCGTTAACTCGTTCGGTATACAGCATACGGGGAGTCCCCGCAGACGAGATAACAACCAATGAAAACAAGTTCCCCGCATGCTTAAAACCGACCGTGATATCGACCAATGAAATTCATCGGTTAATATACAGCTTGCGGGTCTTAAGTCAAATACTTTTTCATTATTCAATTTCATTCGTGAGTGCTTGTTGGATTATAAAGACGCTGCACTGAGGCTAATAGTTTCTTCTTCAATAAGACACAGGCACTCAAAATTGCTCCACATAACATTAATTGTTGATCCATGACAAGAACGTCTGTTTCAGTGCCACTCTTGTTAATAACTGGCGACGTAAAATGGAGGTTCTCCCTACACCCCGCATGCGGGCCCTATCGACTAATGAAAACGGTTCCCCGAATGCTGGCCCTGTGGCACGCGTTCCAGAAATCTCTCGCACCCCGCATGCGGGCCCTATCGACTAATGAAACGGCGCCAACATGCCAC
The DNA here is from genome assembly GCA_907164685.1 of Colias eurytheme. Taxonomy (NCBI): domain Eukaryota; kingdom Metazoa; phylum Arthropoda; class Insecta; order Lepidoptera; family Pieridae; genus Colias; species Colias eurytheme. The sequence goes on along the minus strand of CAJQZN010019293.1, from coordinate 14,341 downwards.
CAAGGCAGCGCTCGAGATGAGACGGGAGATCGGTCCGGTCCGACTCTCTCTCGTTATACCTGCGATCGCGCTCGTGAGGTTTTGGTGTGACACAAGTTTCTGAACGACTAAAACGATTTTAAAGACGTTATCACGTCAACAAACACGTAAAATAGTTTGCTAGAACAAACATTCTACTATCGAATCAAAAACAAAGTTACTATCGAAAATGTATGTTATTGCAAACATTTTCGATAATAACTTTGTTTTTATAAATGTAAAATGTAGAATTGCGAGCTTTTGTCTATACTGAAATAATAATCAAGGTTCACAAACTATGTTTTTTTTTTATTATAAGCGTACTTCAAGCGCTTAAATCGCCAGAAGCATACGTGCAGCGTGACACCTCAATGCTTTTTGACACTATATTGCCCTATTTGACGCACTTTATCCACGCAGACACACTCACACGCATTATATTATAATCTGTAATGTAATTGTGAAAAATTTGTATGACAATTATTACGAATTGTGTGGACTATTTTTTTTAAATGATGTGATCTTCTGTATTACCACAATTCTAACAAATGAATGATTTGAATTTGAATATGCAGGTTTGTTGTAATTATAAAACTGTATTTTATCAATTAAATAAACTTTTAAGAACAAATTAGATAAAATCTACTTTATATTCAGCCTCTATGCGTCACCGGTATTGCCAGCTAACCACACCCACCTCTAAGCGTGTCGATGTTTAAATTGTCTGTTACACCGTATTTTATTAAATACTAACAAATAATCCAATTGATTCATTTTAACTTAGGGCCGATTTTTCAATGCTTGGATAAAACTTATCCGTTCAATAAAGTATTACACGATAATATTAAAATGTCACGTAAACTGTCAAATACGGGCAATTAGAATACGTTTTTAAAATGGTAGTTTTATACATTATTCGACGAATAAGTTTTAACCAAGGATTGAAAAATCAGCCTTAAATACTAACAAATAATCCAATTTATACATTTTAACTTAATTTTACCTCTAAAAGTGTCGATATTGAAGTCAGGCCCGAAGAACGTGTTCCCCACGAGCTTGGTGGTAGTGTGCGGTGTAGTTCCGTACGAGTGCGGTGTCGGGATGCCATTGCCGTTCATCACTTCCGCTTCTAATTGCGGCGTCACGGATGTTGTTTCTTCCTCTGTAAGTATATAATATTATATTAGTAAAAAAAAATATCGAGTGCTTCTAAAATTTGAATTATGACAGAAGTATAAGATTAATTCTGAAAATATAATTTACTAATAAAATGTATGACAAATTTAACGGAATATAACATTAAATGTCAGCAAAGTGCGTAAGTAATAACAGTAAAGTGCGTTTCATATTTTGTTTTGCTTCATATATGTCACAAAACGGTAAACATATTCATTGTATGCAGAACCCAACATTCCTAAATTTAGGTCACTCAATTCCGAAAATAATCACCCAAAGGTAAACAACGCTCAAACATGAACATTGGCACAAAAATTCGTACATGAAACAAATATTATTAAAAAAATAAAACAAATACATACCAATTTTAGCGTGTTTCTTTCGTAAATATAGTTGCGGGCTTCGCGGTACGACCATGCCGCTGGGACTTGCCGCTTCCGGCTTGAACTGCGGTAAAGTACTGAATTTGGCCTCGAAATTCACTGTTTCTAGCACTCTGTAAAAAAATAATTTAATATTGGTTATAGAAAAATAGCGACAGATACTAAAAATAATCATAACTTATTAATTAGTCAGTCAGTAATATTGTAGCCAATCAAAAAAGCCTTTTTTTAAGAATAGTGTAAAAACAATCTAGAGTTTGGAATTTCCGAACCCGCATCCTTCGCCTCATCGTAGCGTGTTTGTAAAGTATCACTTGCTATAAAAAATACAAACAAAAATCTTTTATGGATAGGGCAGGAAATAATTTTACCGAGTATCTTGTTACATGAATAAAAAAAATGTGAGCCGTCATGGGACGCCTGGCAGATGTGAAACATCGTGTGTGTACAAGTACATACGTGGCGACCCGTCGCCATGGCAAGCGTCGCCACGTCAACAATTCGGTTTACAAGTGAGCCTATAGATGTTTCACATCAAAAAGACGTGTGTCACTCGGGGACTGCCGCGGTAAAGCTATTGCATGCTATGCCTTCAAGCCACACCTCCGTGTCCGTCGGAGTGGGTAGCGTGAGGTTTTTTCGTTACAGAATTTCTGTATTCGGTCCCCGCGCTCAAGGCCCGCGCTAGAAGCTATGCAATAGCTTAAAAAAATATTCAAATACACAAATATTTATACCTAAAGCAAAGTAAAACAATTCAACATACTTATCCCTCCCATCCTCGTTGCCCTTTTTAAACAAGCTTTTCTTCAAAGACGGGCTCGGCAAGTTCTCAATCTTTTTGGGCGATTGTAAAGACTCCGGTGTATCAAAGTGTGGTACCGGATTCGCTTCTGAGCGAGGCACGTTTTGCTCGCTGCCCACTGAGCCTGTAGATGCTCCTGTAAAGTAAATATAAGATAATAAGAAGCTGTTATAATTGATAGTAAATATTAATATAAATATCAATATAATATTTGATTGATTATTTTTGAAAACCCCATTAAAAGCATACAATAAAATTTTCCTAGTTAGTAGGTAAGTTTTATTTGCCTACATTTTAATTTTTAAACAAATATTATCATGTAACTACGTAACAACTTCACATCACCAATTTGCTCAGTACACAAAAAATAACATTTACAAAATATTATGTAAACACAATCATATACATATATAAATAATTAAAATTAAAACACAAACCTCTACTAAGCCTCTTTTGTAGCGGTGCCCGCCCCAACTGCGCAGGCGTCGGTGCGAGAGGGAACGGACGGGTCTCTTCTACTCCGTCCCATTCACTGAGAAAATTATATTTTAGATGTTCTTATTAAATAATAATCGAGTAATTTGGCATAATTTAAATAGGGAATGACGATTCCAAAATGGACAACGTTAGAATTCAAATATATTTGAAAACTGAGTTTTTTAATATGTATGTATGTAACAACTTACCCATACTTAAATGGGTAAGTTGTAATAACATTATATTGCTGCTTGCCTTATTATTGTTAACTAAAAAAAATCACCTATCAGCGTGTTAAGATTTGTTTTAAATGGAAATAAGTAAAAAATATTTATTGCCAAATAAATAATTTTTTTAAGAATTATTTTTAAGCATTTAGCTGAGATTAAAAATAGACTAAAAACTATATTATGAATAACACTTACGTAGTAGGTTTGCTGATTGGTGCAGTGTTGTTACTGTTGTTGTTAGTGTTAAGATTGTTGTTACTTTGCGACACTATCACGGATGGCGGAGCACTTTGCACCGTTTGCGTGGGCGTCTTGTTTGTTTCCACTTCTGTAACAAAATTTTGCGCCAAATTAATTCATTCTTATTACTGAAAATTCTTTACACGTACACTAATTTAATATTATGTAAATTGTTTTAGTGTCTAGACCAGAGATGTAACGGAGCTTCGATTCCGGTTCCGTTAAGTCGGAACTTCCGATTATTATTACACTTTCGGTTCCGACTTCGGTTCCGATACTTTTGTATCGGATGTTAATCGGAGGTCGAACGAAACAAAGCGGGCGGCGCGCGACGGCCTGTGCCGAACAGGTTCATACATGTCGCGCGGGGAATCCCCCGACCCCCACTATGTGCACTCCTATCATCAATTATGCGGCGATTACACCTAACGAGTACAGTGGCGAGTCAGTGTCCACGGCCGAGTGCTCGGTTGGTATAAACCTTAGAGTATAGATATAGTATAGAGCGCGTGTATTGCACAAATTGCTTTGTGCACATCGTAGGCAGATGAGCTATAGATACTATATAGATGTGTGTGTGACAAATAGGGATGGGTAGGTATCAATTGCGTGTTGAACTATCGATAAGTTATGTAAATAAATATGTATCATAAGTAAATTTTATGTTCATTATGTTATTAAAGGAGAAATGTATGAATAAAATATAAATATGTAATTTTACATTTGCTTACCAACTGAATAAAGTGTGTTTATTCCATTTGAATATTTCTTGTATTAATTATTATAAGTACTTTAAAAAAATATGTTTAATTAGATTATCAGAAAAACGTGTAGACTTCTTATAATAATGTTAATAAAATAAAAGATCAGGTTTAGTGCAATTTTTTTAAATAATAAATCAAACTATTAAGTAATAATGTAGTAATAAAATAATGTAGTAAGTAAGTAAATCAAAATATTAAGTAATAATGTTTTAAAAATGTTAAATAAAAATAAGAAATAATTTATAATTTAAAATGATAATATAATAAATGATATTAATATTTTTTTTATTTAATTTTATCCATTCTACTATAAAATGTTCAAAATCAATTTAGCGGTTCAGAAAATATATTGTAACATTACATACTTTACATTTACACTATAATACATTCGCATTCATAATATTAGAAAGTCTATCATACAAAACACACCACAAATTTATTTATAATACATTTTTAAAAGAGTTTTAATTTTAAAGTTAAATAAATAATTTGTTAAAATATAGTCCTTCTAGTAAACTTTATATCGAGTACGGCGTTGGTCAGGTCACATCACTACGATCACGTGGCGGCAGTGAAGCGCGCGAGAGAGCCTGCGCGTGTCCGCCTCCCACCTCCTCTTCACCCCCGCGATGCTAGATTTATTTTCATAAAAATAAGTATAACAATCGACTTACTGATGAAATGTGATAATGGATTTCAATTTTGTGTATTTTATAGTATCATTTTTGCAAGAGAGAACTGCATATTTCAGCATGTTTATTCGTAAATATGAATAAAATTCCAGAGCAACGCACTTCGTCAGCACTCAACCACGACTACGAGCGCGCGCGGCGGAAACGACGTGTTGTTCCCACCTGTGCCTACTGTTCCCACTTGGTTGTTCGCACTCTATATACTATATATACTCTAAGGTATAAACACTTCAACGAGTGCTCGGCCGAGTACTCGGCCGAGAAGAGCGGCGAGACAGTCACTAGAATCCCAATTTGTTTACTCGGCCGAGTACCCACTCGCTATCCCGCTCGGCAGGTATAAACACGCACTCGTCGCGTCACTCGGCCACTCGCCACTCGTTCGTTTCGTCATTGTATTTTTTCAAAGAATGATTATTTTTATTTATTATTTCTAATAAATCCCACAATTCGTTAATAATATCTGGTAACAGCCGATTTAAAACCCGTTTAAATTCCTTTTTTTTTTCGATCCATTGCAGACGTCCGCGTCGTGATCAAAACTGAACTGACTCGCCACTAGTGAAATACGTGTAAACACCCACTCGGTTCTGCAACTGTCTCGGCCGAGAGCGTATTTACTGACTCGCCACTGTACTCGTTAGGTATAATCAGCGCATTAGTGGTGCTGGCCTAATTTACGACTCTTTAAGAAATAGATTGGATGGGGACAAAGCATCAAAGCTTTTGTTCATAAAGTACAATACATTACTTTTGGAGTCCATTTTGATTTAATTTGCTTTAGCTATTGTTCATTTATTGTAATGTCACCAAATGTAACACGCTACTTTGGGTTTTAATTTTAATTAAAGTTTAAGTTCATTAATTTTATCTTTTGTTCATTTGGAATTATGCCAATTTTTATTCACAGTTGTTTTTTATTTTATAATAAAAAATAAAAATGAAAAGAATTGACTATAAACCATGTTTTATTTATCCTTAAACAAACTGACCCTGCCTCCGATTTCGATTCCGATTTCGATTCCGATTCCGATAAACCAAATTTGAAAACTCCTATTCCGATTTCGGTTCCGATAAAACTACCTCCGTTACATCCCTGGTCTAGACCAAACGATGTTTTTTTTTTTATGAATGGCTAGAAAGAAAAATACTTTTACATTTAATTTAAAGTTTAACTACGATTGTATTTGAGATTGGTGCTATGTAACAAAACAACAAGGAAGAACATTTTTTTTATCTCCAACTATTTGTTATCTATTGAGCATTTAATAGAAAATAATGGTATAACAAATTACTTATGGTACTTTTATTTTCGAAAACTACCCGCACCTAAATTCTCATTTAGCACAAAATAGAAACCTAATCCCACTATATTAAATGAAAAAAAACCAATACTCACCAGTGAACGAAGGCACGTAAAGCCGCTGCAAAACATAGTGCAGCTGGTTGGTGTGTCCATCGGAAGGTGGTTCTGGAGGTTGGCTCGCTTTTATGAACAAGTTGCCTGATGCGTCCACTGATAGGGTTATTGGTCCTGGGAATTTATATTATTAACATTAATACGACCTTTTTTTGTACGAAAAAAAATATTATTAGGTTCAAACTAGTGATGCAACGCATACGAATATTCGTATTCACCGAATAGTAGACATTTACCGAATATTCGTATTCGGCGAATATACGAATATTTAAAAACGAATATTTTTGTACGCAACTCTATTTACTACAGATTTAAAAATCGCGCGTAAAAATATGACGTGTGCAGAGACTGCTGATCCCCTGGCCTTTTGGCGAGAAGATGTCCATTTTCCAAGTCAGAAAAAACTTGCCCAGAAATATTTTTCACTGAAGCCATGTATAGTCGCTTCGGAAAGACTTTTTTCAACGGCTGGAAACATCCAGACTGAAAAAAAAATCGCCTAAAACCAGAAAATCTACGAATTTTATGTTTTTAAAATAAAATTTTCCCTATTGTAAATTTTAATTATTAGAAGAGTAAACATTCATTAAATAAAGAAGTCTTTTATTACCAAGGCGAGATATTCGTATTCGTATTCGCCGAATAGTAGGTTGGATATTCGTATTCGTATTCGTAAAAGTAGTATTCGTTGCATCACTATTTCAAAATTCTTTTGTTAGGCTACGATATTTTGGAGTAGAGCGGCATAATGACGTTAGCAAATGCTGTCGAGTAAATGCGTAAGTGACGGATACAATCTTTGCTACGTATCGCAACTCCAAAAGGTCTTATTAGCGTTTGAATCTGTATATTTATGTGATGATTGTGGCAAATGTATTTGCTTGTTATGTTTATAGACGTAAGAATTAATTTTTTGTAACTTAATATGACATCTGTAACATCGCCATTTAATATAGTAACATTTTAATAAAATTCACATACCTGTAGGCTTATTATCGCCCATATTCCGATTGACCAGCGTCACGCTCTTGAGTAGTGCGTTACTAAGAGCGTTTGTCGATGTCGATGTTTGCGGCATCGATACACCGGTCGATATCACTTGCACACCACTACTTGCGGGCGGGCTGTTGGTAATATAAAAAATATTATTTTAAAACAAGAAATATATTATTTCAGAAATTCAATAATAGTAGGGTTCGATGAATTAATTTAATATTGAGTAACGATAAGAATATTCTTTTAGTGTCAGGAAATCAATACTTTTTTTTTGTATTTTTATTTATAGTGAAATAAAAACTACTTGATTATATTTTAATTCCAATTTATTGTTGTGAACTGTAAAAAATTTGTTTTGGTGTCATTGAAATTTAATTTAATAAAGCGGGTACGAGTCCCGCTCCCGATTTTTTCTATTCTTAAAAAAATCTCACGAACGCGTGATTCTAAAACGTCATATAAAATTCAACATACACACATATACATAAAAAAGCTCACACAAACCTGATAATACTCGCTATCGCGTTATCCAACGCCGCTTGAGTCGACATGGGTTGCGCGTTCAGCGTGATGCCTTGCACGCTGCTCGTGATGTTCTGCGTGCTTGTGTGCGGGTTCGGAGCTTGGCTCTGATTGGTCGATTTCACCGCCGTGAACGCCGTCCATTGGCGGTGCGTGTCGCCTGGGAAATGTGCGATTGTGATTGGTTCTGCTTGTGGAATTAGGTCAGGTATAATAATATGTTGTTCGGTGAAACTCGTGAAATGAAAGCGCTTTAGCTATTCCAAATAGTATATCGGGAATAAGGATTCACATCGCAAAATTATGTTTAAAATCAATTTTTAAAGTAAATAAAAACTTATTATGGACAAAGAAAATAGGCCAAGTTCGAACTAAAATTGAACAAAAGATAATTCAACTTTATTTATTTATAGGATAGGAAATGTTATTCATTTATATAAAAGTAGTGTTCAATAAATTTCAGTCAATCATTGAACAAAAAGAGTTGACTATTAAATAAAGCTATGCCAATAATTTACTATATTTTACTTACTATCTTGCTATTTTTATAATATACCTAAAACATATATGTAATTACCATTATCAGCGTGCGTAGATTTAAACGCACCGCCAGTTGGCTGGAACACCTTGGAGCCGCCGGGACTCGAAGCCGTTATACCGAGCAAGTTGTCCGACGAACCAGCCCTGTATAAAAAAGGTTAGATACTTGAGTGACTTTCATAAGTAAGCTTTTTTAATATCATATAACGAGCTAAACATTTCCTTTTTTTAAAGATCATTAATTTTATTTCAAAATCTCGTCTATTTTTATAGTATACACTTCGATTTAATAAACATAGATTTGCTGTGATGATACACTTTTTAAAGTTGTTAATTTACAAACCATAACTTATCAACATAAAAAATACTTGACGCACTTTACGAATCCGTAAAAACTCCCGGCATGAGATACTGAAAACAATTAACCAAAAACAACCTTATTTCTTAAATAATAAAGTTTAATTTTCTATAAACATGACTATAACCCACCTAGCTTTAATAGCCTTCGGTCGTCGTGTATGATCATGGTGCGTGATGTACTCTCTGGTGTCGACGCCTTCCGAGTCCGAATCGTTCACTTTCTCCGGGCACTTGAGGTCTATCTCGTTTGTGGTCTGCGGTGCAGGCGGAGGCTCTTCTGTTGTTTGTGTTATCTGTGGTACGAATTGATTAGTTATTGTTATTTTTTGTTAAAAAAAATATGTTTGTTCGAACGGGAAGGTACGAAGAATAATTATTATACACAAAATCAAAATTGCACGTTTGGAAATAAATTTTAGTACAAGGCGATTAAAAATTATACCGTTCGTTAGCTTCAATAATAAAAATTCAACATTTTCAATACGTAACAATAAAACAAACGTGGTTTAAACCAATACAGCTAATAACTTTATAAATCTATCGACACATTCCAGAACAGCAAAATACCGAAAAAAAAGCAAGACGCCATTTTGAAAATTTTTACAAATGTTGACTCAAAACAATAATGATAAAACCATCACCATCGGCTCATCATCGCTGAGCTGCGGCGACGCAACGTGTGCGTATGTGTTCGTGTTCATCATCTCCGCGCCGCTCAGTGATAAGCCGCTGTTCATCACATCTGATGGGGTTCGGGGACTCTGCAAATTGACAAATTTAAATTAAAATTGATTATTTTTATGGTGTGCAATAGTGTCCGTAAAGATATGACAACATCATTTTATTAAAATTCTAATAAGTGACAGTTACACGTAACTATTTCTAGAACTATGTTTAGGTATCCGACATAAAAAACGGCAATAGATGATTTTTCAATAGTCAAAAAGATATGTATAATAAGCAAATGACAATTCTATTTTACATCGAAAATATAGTAACATCAAACGTATTATGCTGAAATTCTGGCAGCTTTAATAAACAAATTCTCAACAAAATAAACACAGTTAAAGACTATCACCTGGGGCATAGATCCCGTCGGGTCTCTGCTGCTGGACGACTTGCGTCTATCTTTGTTACACCACTTCCATTCCGGGTGCGCTTTGAAGTGAGCTTCCTTAACCTATAATAAAAAGTACTAACGTTAATTTGTTGTTATGACAGTGGACATGTGAAAATAAAATTGGCAAGTTGTACAGATAATAGAAGGATTTTTTTGGTGTGCTTCAAACTCAAACATTTATATATTAAATTAGATTTCTTCTAGAAGCACTTTTGAATCGTCATAACAGTTTTAACATTTACCACCGATTCGAAAAGTAGTATCTATGGAGAAGAACCGGCAAGAAACTCCAGTTTTGTAGTGCTGGTGCACCGTAAGGAAGAATGTGCTAGACCGAATCCCACCCCTATTGACCCCACCACCCCCCACCCCACCCACCTCGCTAGCCAGCTCGTTGTACTTCTGCTTCTCGTCCGGTTTGAGCGAATACCACCACTCGCCGAGTATCTTGCTGACCGTACGGTTGTCCTGGTTCGGGTGCAGCTGGTGCACCATCTGACGGTGCCGTTTCGAGAATATCATGAACGCGTTCATTGGACGACGGATGCGACGCTCCTTCTGTAGAAAAATGAAATGTTTATTTTTTGACGCAACAATTTTCATATTAATAACTCAGGCCCCGGAACCACAGACACAATAGAAAATCTATTGTGTCTGGGACCGATCGGGCCGCTTGGGGCTCAATGGGTTAAATAAAACTTTGCTAAGCAGCTGCGACGAGTGATCGAGCAACGCATCATCGCATTATAGCGCCTTCCTATTGGCTGCAAACATATTTACCACGCAATTGCATTAACCTTTACTGTTTACTGAATTGAACAGAATCTCACGCGTTTTTATAAGAACTAGACATTTTGCAAAAAAAAAATACTTCCTCTTAACCACCTCTCACTCTTTACCAACCAAAAATTCAAGACCAGATCAAGCTTAGTTAACAATATTCTTTCATGAATTATAAAATATTAACTATTAACTATTATTCACACATAGGAATATTATGTAACTCATTAAATTAATTATCCCTTTATCATAAACAATTATTTACGCAATAAAAACGTCCAAATACCAACATAACAATATAAACCAAATCCAAAACCCACCTTATCAGGTCCTCCAGGCTGGTTCAGCGAGGACAGGCTCTGCGAGCGTCGATTGTTGGTATTATCTCCACCATTTGTTCCAGAATCTTCGCATTCGAACACTTCGTCGTCGTCGTCCGTGCACATTGATGTTACCGTATCTGCGTCACAAATAATTTATACAGTTATTGTATTAGGAAATGTTTGTAATTGATTGATTTGTGATTGTGTACTAATATCCTAATGAAGGTAAATATATGTATATCTGTACTTTTTGCACATAATTTAGTTACGGGTAGAACAATTGAATAAATTAAGTACCGTTTTGGGGACCATCTTTGATACGTTGTCACTTGTCATCATCTAAATAAATAAGTTAAAGTTGCCTATATTTTTTTTGTGGAAAAATATCTTTTTACAATTAAACACTAGAAAATCCTGTAAAGTATTCCGCATCTGATAAAAATAACAATAACGTCTATTCTAGAATTCTATACTGTAATGTCACTCCATAGATTGCGGTACGCCTCACCGAACTTGTTTAGGACCTATTTGTGTCGATTTGAAGAATGAAATAACAAATTTTACTATTTCTTTTTAAAAATAAAGGAATGTTTTGAAATAAAGGTTCTTTCAGCTATCAAATATAGCAAATTTGCTATCTCCAGTATGCGTCTTTCCAAACTATACAAGGCCAGTACGCAACGGTGTGAAACTAATCACGTATAGTTTGGAAATAACTTTTTTACAAAGTTCTTCCAATCTATACAACAGCAGTACGCAAATACTCGCGTATACTTTGTAGTGAAGTAAGTAAGAATAGCGCTCCAAAATATACAGCGCCAGAACGCATGCGGACTAATCGTGTATGTTTCGGAGTAAGCGCGGCGTCTTTCCATTGCTCGCGTTTATATTATTGTATTGCTGTTTTGAAATCTTTTATTAAAACAATACAATACACATGCAGTATTGTGTATGTAATGTTGCGTACTGATCGTATATTTTTTGTATCGAGGATGCTTGTGTCTTCGTTCCCGCCTATACTGCACGACTTACAATTGACAATAGTGCTAAAATGTAAGAATCTAATAAGTCCAGAAGAGGACGGTTGCGAGGCGATGGAGCCCCGCGGGGCTCCTATATTTGTGTAGTTAAAAAAAACACGAACCTAACCTAACCCATAGGTAACCCTTATATCTGTTACCTATTTATTTTTCTAAGCTTACCTAATAATATTTTTATTCCATATTTTACTGAATCAATCAAGAATAATAAAAGTAGATAGATATAGCTGTACAAGTCTTTGATTGCCTATATATTTATTATTTCGCTCACGCGTAAGTGGTGTAGTAGGTAGGTATATTTAGTTATATTTTGCGTACTGATCGTGTATAGTTTGGAACGAAGAAGCTAGCAACCGCGTTACAAATTATACACGATCAGTACGCAAAATTCGTGTATATATTGTAATAACAAACTTAAAATCAGCATTACAAAGTATACACGAGCAGTTTCCTATGGTTGCGTTCTGGCTATGTATAGTTTGGAAATACGCCTCCAGTATATATTTCCCTCTAGGGCCCATCAAAAATTTCTGCACTGTATATTAGTTTTAATAGCTTACCATTACTCTCAGTCTTGATCTGCTCCTCGCTCTTGATATGTGGCGTGTGTGGGGTGTGGGGCGTGTGTGGGGTGTGTGGGGTGTGGGGCGTGCGTGGGGTGCGTGGGGACGGGGGTTGTGCTGGCGCGGCTGGGGGCGGGGAACTGGCCCGTAGCCACGGCACTAGGGACTGCCATGGGAACACTGCGCCGTTCACTCCGCTTGTTGATACTGTGGGATTCAAAGTTCGTAGTAAGTGGTGGTAGGATGTTCACTTGCGAAAGTGACTGTTAACGCGTTCAACGTATACACGCTCGCGCTAATTCTATTTGAATTACATTTTGACGTGACAACGTCTTATAATTCGATAAAGCCGGCTGCACGCACGAAAAAACATGACTCATGCGGCGTTACCTCGCTCTGACTCATCTGAGGCGTTCCATGTAAGGCTTGAAGTGCGAGCGAGAGCGCGGAACGAGCGACAAAGAGTCACAATCGGACATTATCACGTTCAACTATCGCCAGTAAACCGACTTTACAGACAACCATTTTTTTTAAATAATTATTTCAGTGTTAACAGTAAGTAAAGTGAAGTGACCGCTAGGAAGTTGACTTGCGCAAGTGTGAACGTAACGCGCAAGTAGACTTCTTTTTTTTTCAATTATTTTTTCACGCTTAAAAATTTGTGAATTGATAATTTCTGTTATTATTAACCAGTGATAATAAACTGATTTAAGTGTGCAATGCTTATTTGCTGACAAAAGAGCACGCACGATGAATAAATTAATAAGCAATTTAAATTTGTATCCAATATTGACTAAAATATAATTTATAATGAAAATCAAATCAAAGCGCTTAAGACGATATAGCCTCTATAAAAAATCGGAAATAGTCTTACCAATTATAGCAGTGTGCGAAGTGGGGGGAGGCAGGACGGGCAAAAGTTGACTGGGGTGTACTATTACTGCACTACTATTCACATTATTTACCTGCAAATAACAAATGTCATTGCTATAGTCTAAATAAAATATGTATAATAATTATTACCCTTTTTTCAATACGACAAATAATCAAAGTATTCTAAGGCATGTAGAATGTAGATCCTAACTTAATGAATATGTACTACAAGAAAGTAACCTCAAGCCTGGAGACATTTTTTTTTCTTTTTTTATACAAATAGCCGTTGGTTGTATCTCATCTTTTGTAGAAAAAAAAAATTGCAACTATGACGTATCAATCAATCCTACTTATATTTGACACCAACAAATAATACAAATTGTACTTTCATTACTATTTTCACAACACACACAAATTGACAAAAAGACACTTTACTTAGTGTTAGTAACAAAGTGCATGTTACATACATGATCGCCATTATCAATATTGCGTTGTTCCGTCTCGGCGTCGTTGTTTACGTGCTGTGTTAGCTGATGCGTTTTGTGATCTATCTGTAACGTAAAACATATTAACAACAGTGCACCTGTTTTGTATAAACTTGCATACATTACCAAAACATTTATTTAACATTTTTATGGATGTGAAACTTCTTTAGACGCGTTCAGAGTAAAATATCAAGGTCGGGTAATGGCAATACCGTAACGTATGCGACGATTTTGGAATATTTGAATCTTGCTAAAGAAGTTTCACTTCTGAACTGAAGTTTCACTTCACGCTCTTTTTTTCTATAAACAAATGTACAGTTTATAGTTGAATTGGAAGCAATATCATCCATTGCCTTATATGGAAACTCCAAAATTAATTAATATACATAAGTAAAAACCTTTTATGGACATTTCGAAAACTAATAAGGATAAATCAATATCAATGTTATGACAGTAATAATTTAATATAATTATATAATATTTAGTGAGTTATTTTGCCAGCACATACCTATATGGTATAATTTATAAAGCAAT
>CAJQZN010019286.1:0-12287 GCA_907164685.1 Colias eurytheme | reverse complement strand
GAAATACTTTACTAATCGAGTCTTTTTTTTTCTCTTACGCTTGAGTATGCTCAGGAATAGAACCCTTTCATTTTTCAGGGTCTGATTCGATGTGGTTTAATTGTTATTAAATAAACAAAAATAATAATTAATAAATATTTATTAAAAAAAAATTATGAGGCGTGCACTTTTGGATTTTCCAAATTATTTAATTCTGTTACTGTTAAAATTCAAAATACTTAGATATTATTAAAATACCTTCTTATGTGCTGAGAATGTACCCACCGTCCTATTGTAGAAATGAAAATTGGAAGCTCAAACAAGATTATTCCGAACCAATACAGTCATCAAGGAAATCCGGAGATACTCAATATTTCTACGAAATTATACATAAGAAATATAACATAATAATAATATACTCCGCTTATATAAAATAAAATTTATAAGAAATTTGTCGCTCTGGCCACGAACCACAAACACAAATCCTCAAAACATTTAGGTATTTATAGAATAGCTTTTTTAGAGTGGATTAAATAAATCTGCTCGTGATTGTGGCTCTATCGCTCGTTTCAAATAATCGCAAAAATGGAGTTATCGCTTGTAAGCGATCTCTGCCAGGCCACATTTAGATAGTATTTGTCTTATGAATTATAATTTCCTAGGTGGCGCTTAAATTGTAATAATTAAAAATATTACAAAAATGCAAGCCCGTTGCCCGATACAAAGACACGTAAACGTAATATAAAAAAGAGAAGTCATACTAAAATTATTGTAATATTGATTTTATTGAAAATTGGATTGGATGTTCATATTGGCATGCTAAATATTGTCATTATAAAATTATTATGTTGGTTCAAATGACTGGCTCTAATTTGGTATGACAAATTCTGTAGTAGATATCTAATAGGTGTGATGCACATCTTTACATTAGCAAATATATATGTATTTGAATTTGATTTTTGATTTATTGTTTATTGCTCTGTAAAATAGAATGTAATGCTAATCCGCACTTGGTCAGCTTGGTGGACTGACCCCCTCATAGGAGGCCCGTGTCCCAGCAGTGGGAACGTACATGGAGTTAATTCGGCTGATGATAATAATGATTGATGATGATGATGATGATGAAAATAGAGATAGAAAGCGTTTAAGTATATGAATAAAACAAAGTTTATGTAGGTTATAGTAACAAAAAGTATGCCGTGACCAATAACAATAAAAACAACACCAATGTGCAAATTGCGTAAAACAAATAACACTTTTTCCAAAATTGTATTTTACCGTAACAATGACATACTTTTTCTTCTTTGGGTTTAAAATAATTTTGTTTATGTTTTGAATATTACAAATATGGAATTTAACTTATAACTTACAAGTACACAGAATAAACGATGTAGTTAAATACCTTAGGAATTTCACGTTATCATAGTAGCATGTATTATGTAGGTGTATGTTATTATATATGTAACTAGCGGTCCGCCCCGGCTTCGCCCGTGGTACATATTTATGTTTTCTCTACATAAAAACCATCCTCGTACTTCAAGGAATATAATAAAAAAAGAATTATCGAAATCGGTTCAGCCATTCTCGAGTTATGCGCTTACCAACACATTTTGCGATTCATTTTTATATATAAGATTTGAAACATGTCTTATCTAATTATATAACCTTAGAATTCCCTCTTATTACAAAAAAATGAGAAAACGTATTTTACCCGACCCCGATGTTCCCCAAAAGACGGAGGTTCTCTATACATTAACAGTTTTATGGTAATAATAACAAATAAGTATGTCATTTTCAATACAAAAAATGTCTTACCTCTCAAAATCCGGCTATGTACTGTGTACGTCAGATTTCTAAACTCCAGATCCATTTTTATCCGGCTGAAACAATGATAGAATAGATATTAATAATATATTTAATAACAATTTGTATTTCTTATTTTTAAATATTCACACAAGATTGCACCTTATACTTATTTTATTTTATTTATATGACCAATGTAACACAAGTTTTAAATATTTTAAAAGTATGTTTTAAACGTCAGTTTTCAAAAAGTATTACTTTAAAAATAAATTATACTCGCACAAACCAAACGCAAGAAAACATTATTCACATTTTTTTGTAAAATTATTCAAAAAAAAATGAGTAACAAAGAACTTGAACAACCGCATCCTACAGAACAATGGACCAAACTCAAATGAAGAAATTTAAATAAATTATTAAATACAGTACATAATAATAACATAAATTGGTTGTTCTCAGTAAAATATCACATTTAACACGTTCGCTGCGAAACAGGGCTTGAAACACCCTGTCCGTGTCTCGTCGTTATAGCGGTAGGAAAAAACTTAAACTTCTCTGTCGTGCGGGAGGCATAACTTCCATCTGGTTCAGTGTAGGAAAGTGATATCTATATATCTGAGATGTGCTATTGATTCCTAGTTCAATGGTATACCGACCTTAATACCGGGTTTCTTAGACCTCGTGCCGCACTGAATAAATAAAAATTCTAACACAGTGCGGAACGAGGTTGCGAACACCTCGTACCACCGCGCACCTCGTACCGCACCCTAAGCTAGCTTCACGCGGTTAGTGTTGTGCAACGCATTCGAGACTATTTGTGGAACAACTTATTGAAGCTTTTACAAAGAAGGACTTGAATGTGGATACAAGTACCTAATTTTCAAACTACTCGTTATAATAAATATCGTTAATAGAAACGTGAATGTGACATGTTGAGTAACTTTCTTCAAATATGTTGATAATCATGATTACTATTAGCGTGTTTGTTCATTGAATCAACTAGCGGCAAATCCAAAACACCCGGCAATCGGTGTATGGCTCATCAAAATTTAACTCTTGCCCAAGTCAACAAGCCAACAAACAAGGCACATCATCTCTTAAAGGGATCAAAGAAGAGGAGATGTGTAGGATGTTACAAAAAACTCCGCATCTTCTTAACAAGTCGTGAGGCCGACAAAAAAAGTAAAGGAAATTCTCACAGAATGCACTGGTTGCAAACAATATTCTGGTTTGGCCTGTTTTAATAAAAAACATCCATAAGTTTGATAAATAAATACAATTAAATAAAATCGATATTTCTTTTCCCATCACTAAATTATATGAAAAACTGCTATTGTTCAGTGCGGTATGGGGTACATCAGACCCCACATTTTATTTTACCCATAGAATCTAAACTAACTAATCTAACCACGGGCGACGGTAGATTTAGGTTAATGAACTCATTGTTAATAATAATCACGACAAAAGCCGCACACTTTGTCTTATTTGGCGCCAAAAAAAGGATTTTGGTCTCCTACGGGCGGTGGGGTTTAATATGCCTCGTGCCGCCACAATCTCTGGTATAGGACAAGGTTTAAAACGACCCGTAACGCAGTAATGGAAAGTACAGATATATCTGTGCCGCAGCGAACGTGTTAAAAAGTAGTAAAGCCATAAGAGATGTCTTTATCGACAATAATTACACATACATATATGTCATTCCGATGAAAAAGACCAATGAATAATAGCTGTTATTACAATTAAATTATAGCATACAGTTACAATAACCGACAACTTAAAAGGAATTGATTGGTTTTAACAAGAAAAGATGCAAAATATAATAATAGTACTGTGCAAATCTCATGAAATAGCATGAAAAATTCGGTAGATACTTATTCATATTGCAAGCATACTCATTAGATCTTTTATTAAATGATTATATTATTTTACAAAATATACCTACGTACTTATGCGTATTTTAATAAAGATTCAAAATCAAACCAGTTTTCAGTGGACATTTCAAAATCTATTGCATTAAATTAAAAATAAAACAGTTCCGATAAAATAAAATGTGCTAACAAAATTCGATACGGAGATTATTAATAGATTTGAAATTATCGCAGCTTATAAGGAAATATAAAAATGCTACTTCATGCTATTAATTCTTTGATCTGCAAGTTTTTATTATGATTAAAATTATCAAAGATTGAGTGAGGTAATAAAACTTTGGTCCACTGGTTTTTAGGTAAGAACCTAATGTAATTATTTATGTTTTGTTTTTGATTTTTTTTAGTACATTATGTGTTTTAAAATAATAATAATAGATACATGTAATATGTTCTTACTAATATCTGTGCTAAATGCTAATATCATCTTAACTCTCGAACATTCTCGATTGAACATAAATGAATTCATCTCACAATTAAAATATCATTACTCGGATTATATTTTAAGGTAGGTTTTTAATCTCAACTCAAACCTTCATTAATTACCCTAAACTCAACGAACTTGACCGAAGAATATTATGTGAACATATTTTTTGCAGTGATGAATCATCGACGTATATTCATAATAAGTAATTTATTAGAGAAATAAACGCCGTTGCATAATTATAACATTAATTTTACAAATTATGTAATTACATGGTTCGTTGCGTTAAAAATTCAAGGCGGTTTTCTCGATCTTTTCTTTTACATATATAAATGATACAAATTAATGCAAATTTAAGACGTGTTAGTAGGCAACTACGATGCACTTTACGAAAAAGTTAGTCTGCCCATACTTTCCCAGCATGCAAGTAGATAGCGCTCAAATCTCAACATAAGTCTACATCTCTACATTGAGAAAAATACGCTTTAACTGATTTTGATCCAATTTCATGTACAGAAATAATATAATTTCCTATTTCCATATTAGAGAGGCAATTTTAATTTCGTTCAAAAAAACAAAACACGCAATAAATGTCCTTACAACAATCGTACGAACGTTTAATTTAGCGTGAAATAATTTAGCAATCTGACCTTCTTAATAAAACGCGTATAAACACCGCTTCGCGGTTCAATAGCGAACATTGCACTCATATTACTAAATATTTTATTGCATATTTATTAAATTTTAAACATTTTTGTGCGTAACAGAAAGTCAGAAACCACGGTCGTTATTTTGCAACCGTACCTATGTATAATATTGCCGACTGATTAATAAAGTAAAACTAGGTGAATGACATTTATATAATAGTAAGATAAGAAACGTCTATGAAAATAAAACAATGGTACAGTTGTTTACATATTTCAGACGAAAAATGTAAATAATTATGAATACATTATGTACTCTACTTTGTTCTTGAAATATAATTCGATCTTCATAAGCAAGTTTTTATAATTGAATAAAATTGTAATGCTCAGTTTACCTATGTATTAAAATCTAACTTGGTTATTGAATGTTGAATATTGCAATATCCTAACAACATTGTGTTGAAAACTGTAGCAACCAAATAAAAGTGAAAATTATTTAACCTTTGAAATGTTGCAGATGGATTGAATTAGTACTTTACTATGTATCCTACCGTCAATTATATTTTTAAATTAATATTTTTAATACATATTAATGTAAAGACGGAAATAAGTATTATAATTGATACAAATACCACAGCAAAAGTAAACGAATATAAACATATAAGTACGTATCAAAAATAAATGAATGAATGAATGAATGAAAGCTTTATTGTACACACCAAAATAATGAAATAACATTAAGTAAAATATACATAAATTGCACAATAGGCGACCTCATGGCTAAAAATATCAAGTATGTCTAAACTCTAAACAAAGGAATGGCAGATAATATTTTATAGAGATTAGAAGCTGTACCTTGGTTAGTTTCTCTACCGTTTACTTTCACTTACTACGTACTATATTTACACTTTCCACTTATACCAGATTTATAAAGAGCACTGAGACTTATCTACTCTCATATAAGAATAAGATATGGAACAACTCAAGAAAGTTACTATTTGTCCTTAATAAAAACAAAATATACCTGAGTATAGACAGCATGGTGAACGAATATTTTTTGGGATACAAAATTAAGAAATAATCTATTATAATTAGGACTTCCTATATATAACGTTTTTAAAGATATTTTGGATGTTTTTCATATAAAACGCATTGATTAAATTTTTTATTTACACTGAAATAACTCACGAGCGACTTATACGGCTAACCTGCGAATAAAACTAAGAGCTAACTCACTAAGTATAGATATAAACACGAATAAACATATTGCGAAAACAAATCGGTTTCAAGATTGCATTTCTAAATCTACAAGGTTACAACTAAGAACTCAAAAATCCACCCATTTTAAAAAAGTGAGTCAATAATTTAAATTTCATAATTTCGAATATTTATTTTTAAATGCGACTTGAGAATGGTAAAATAAACAATTATATATATATATATTATATATAATATAATAATATTATAAAGCTGTAACTGAAGAGTTTGTTTGTCGGTTGAATGCGCTAAATTCAGGAACTACGGGTCCGTTTTGAAAAACTCTTTCAATTTATATTTTTTGGTTTTATGGCATTCAAATGCTTTATAAATATAAATTTATAAAGAATAGAAAAAATTCGATTGCTCTGGCGGGTCACGAGTGGCTGAGTTGGTCAGGCATCCGCCCCGGAATGGCGCGAAAGGATGCGGGTTCGTGTCCCGCCTCGTGATCAAATTTTATCTATTCTTTATAAATTTATAAATTTAAACTCTTTCAATGTTAGAATTATAGATTTTATAGATGGAAGGCTTCTATACATTATAATCAAGCTAACAACAATAGAAGCCAATGCAAGTAAAACCGCGACTCAGCTAGTTCTAATATAATAACTCTGTACATTTCATTTGGCAATGACCTTAGTGCCTTTCACTGCCGTACTTGCTTTCTCTAGCCTCAAATACAATGCTTTTCTTTTGTCAATTTAACACAGACATAAAAACTATATTGCTTCCTAAATATATATGTATATTGTATAAAAATGAAACCCGTTTTCCTTGGTCACGGCATCACGCGTGAACGGGAGGACTGATTTCGATAATTATTTTTTTATTATATTCCTTGAGTACGAGGATGGTTCTTATGTAGAGAAAACGTAATTATGTACCATGGGCGAAGCCGGGGCGGACCGCTAGTGTATTTATATAATTTAATCATTTTACTTTTTGACAGTCCGACAAGCAGTAGGTACCTACATGTAGGATGTAGCCTGATAAAATCTGTCAGTTCGGATTT
Source organism: Colias eurytheme (assembly GCA_907164685.1). NCBI lineage: Eukaryota > Metazoa > Arthropoda > Insecta > Lepidoptera > Pieridae > Colias > Colias eurytheme. Next base: position 5,240 of record CAJQZN010019286.1, on the reverse strand, counting down.
TCCACCCAGTTAAGTTTGTTAGATTTTAGCATAATACATGTTTATACAATGAATATTTAGATTATATATTTCTATTCTTACTGTAGATATATAATAGATCTTATTCAAAATAGTAATAAAAAACCTTGTTCTCGATATAACACTTGTTAGGTTTTTGCACTAATATCTTGTAGGTAGGTATATATTTATAGTCGATTTTAATACTGTATATGAAAAGAAAACTATTAAAATATTATTGGATGTTTTATACAAAATATTTAATGTATTTTTGTAAGATTGAAAAATATGTAAAGTGATATGCATTTTTGAGAAAACTTATTGCTATTTAAAAATTCACGCTTCGCGTTTCTTTCGCATGAAGACGGAACAATGTCTATCGAATGAGCTTTTAATTTTTAATTATACCAGCGCATAAAAATGTGATTATAATATCATGAAAGAACACGTGTAGAATTAAGCTTGCGGAAACATTTGCAAAAATATTAATAAGATTTTGCGGTTGCATTATTATAATAAATGTGATCAATCTTGACTTTAATAATGTAATTTAAAACCGCTTGTCTTATAGCTATCTAATTAGATCACGATAAAAAACGTACCTATACCTAATTCTTAAACCATTTTTGCGCACCCAATTAATACTATTTAATATTGATTATATCTACCACTATATGATGTAAGAAAATTGTAACCGAATCGGTAAAATAATTCTATCAAATCGGAAAACCGACTTCCAGCGGGTCAATGTCGACTTTTCTTATTAGAAACAACTTTCTGAACCGGTATGTAATAAAATAAAAAAATGCCTTGGGCGGATGTCCTTCGGTAAAATTATACTTACTGAAAGTAGCACTAGCACATAATATGTATTGATTCCTATTTGCACCGGAATTTCTACATAGCGACGATGGATTAAAAGTATATATGTATAAAAAGAAATAAATATTAAATTAGTATAAATTGTAAGCTACCTCTTCTCTCACTATGTGTATAATAAATTATTAAATTAGTATTGAAATGCCTACAAAATATACGAAACTCTTGCTTGCCAAAAATGTAGCACGAATCGCCTAGGGCGATATTGCGAGTTTTCACCCGTTTAAAGGTAGGTACTTTTGGAATTATGCTTTTGTACCTACAACTAGAAACAAAATAATACAGTAAAAGTTCCTTATTCACGCTTCCTTCATTCGCGGTTTCACTATTCGCGGATGAAAAAAATGCAACCTAAATCCTGTATTCGCGGCCTAAAATTCTTTATTCGCGGATCGAATCGGTACATCGGTACATACATATATGTATTTACCTAAATAAAAACCATTAGTAAACGCTTGAACTACAACAACAAATTTATAATGTCGACTAAAAAAAATGAAAAACGAGTAAAAAGTGACAAGCCATACCTAAACCTGAAGATAATACCTAATTAAATGGTAATTAATAAATATGTTTGGTCAAAAACTTAAATTAAACTGGTTTCTTTATATTGTATTTGCTTTTTTATTTCGTCACCTAAGAACGTATTCCCTATAACCCCATACAAATTACCATTCCTTATTCACGGTTTCTCTATTCGCGGCACATTTACGGAACCTATCACCCGCGAATAAGGAACTTTTACTGTATTTCAAAAATCACAAAAATTGAAGTTTTGAATTCCTTTAGAATTTATTAATAAAAGATACATGAAACATGTTACACAAATGCAATAATTGATATTATAACATTCATACTTCGTGAACTAGACAATTAATTAGTCACGTCTATCGAATTAACAGGAAAAATTACAAATAATAAAATTATATTCATTATTTCTGACTAATATATGGATAATAATTTATAGATTATTGCTTCTGTATAGTTACTAAGCTATGATTTAAATAACAATTAGGTGTTGGTTTTTTTTTTTGCGCTCTTCTTATTTGTAAAGAAAAATATAACATTCGAACAAAGAATTTCCACAGACAATGTAAAGAAACGTCTAGAAACTTAGCGCGTGTTTTATGGATATATTAATTACCCATTCTTGAGTAAAAAGCCAAGTATTTCTACACGTTTAAGTGAAACCATAATTGTTTTTACGCAGTCATTGTTTTACGCATTTATTGCATTGTTTCCAACTATTGTTTTAAGTTCAACATTGAAATGCAAATAAATGCATATTAATTAATAATTATTAAGTCTCAATAATAGAATTCGATATTCTGATTGGTTGTGGACAGATAGGTACAAGTGCGTATTGTTTATGATAAAATTAAATACATGGCATAGATGTGAAATACAGATCACAGAAACTATGGTGTGAAATAATGTACACGATAGAAATTGCATATTTTCCTAATAAGAAAAACAAGTTTGTATTATCAATCTGTAGTTTCATTGTTTATTCTGCTAAGTTAACGTGTATGGGTACAATGTAGGTACATACACTCATTATCACCAGAAGAAAATATAAATCAATAGCAATCAAGAACTACTTATAAAGTTATAACTATAACAACAAAATGTTACAAAACCAAATCATTCATTTGTTTTTTTTATAAACATCGCAATGATGCAACGTATTCCTTTAAATCTGTATATTTATATCCATTTTAAGCCATAATTCATTTTTAATTCATCAATCATTCAAAACCCTGAAGTATTTAACTTTTAACGAGTGCAGGCGAATAACGAACGTTCATTTCAACCTACATTTTTTGCGTCTTTTTCAATAAATTATTATGTATTTGGGCATAAAAACTAATAAGGCATTTGCCTTACTCATTTGAGTACGAGATTGGCGTATGATATACGTATTGGCTTGAGTTGGACACGCAGAAACATCGTCGTCAGTTAATTGCCAATAGTACAAACATTACGCTAGTAGGTTAATGTAAGACGAATCCACCTTGCCACACATTGCCCACAGATAATATAATACCAATAGCTTTCCACGCGCGGCAGCGCCCGCTTTGCCTAAATCCTAATAAATAATAATTATATCTAATAAAACCTTTCTCAAAAAACCACTCTATTAAAAAAGCCGCACCAAAATCCTTTGCGTAATTAAAAGATGAGATGTGAGATATTTAACCTTACGTAGGGACAAACAGACAACAAAAGCGACTTATTGTCTTATACTATGTAGTGATACTGTACGATCACGCAGTCTAAGTACATCGGTCACTCCCACAACCATGGATCTTTCTCGAATATAGCACTTTCACAATCTACGGCAACACGGCCACGAATGTTGGCAAAACTTGATTTCAAACTAATGAACGGCCTTGTGAACAATTTATGGATGATCATTATTATGTATTATGTAATAATGTGAATAAGCTTTCAAAGAAATGAGGACACTAAATTAATTCCGATATTAGTCACGAGCAATACATCCGATTTTGAATACAAAAATCTGTTAGTAAAGAAACAAATTGATTAATATTTTAATTAAATTCACCAACTCTAAAAAAGAGCATAAAACGTTTCACGAGAATATAAAACAAATTCAATTATAATGTGATTATTTTCACATCTAATTGTATTCATTAAAATGGAATTACAAATTTCTGAAAATAGATAAATGATTAAATTGCATTTCCCACTAAAATATTACATTTATGTCGTCATCCCTAGACGAATAAACTTGGCCATCATCCATCATATTAGTACATCTATAATTATTACTATCACGAATGAATGAGGGAATTAAGGCTATGTATCTCTTCAAGGGTTCCTTTTGGCTTTGAATTACGACTCTTTTATTATTTGTTATCATCAAGTCCTCTTATTAAAGAATTATTTCATGTTCATAATTTATGAAATGTATAAAATTGTTCGCAACTCAAATTTAGTAAACCAATAATTGGATTAAATACCACGAAGAAATTTATTAAAAAACGGCCTTAACACTTAAAGAGTACACGAGTATGATTTATGGGTTCAATAAAGTTGACAGCCTGATTTACATAATTACACCCGCGGAATTAAAAAAAACAAGTTGAATTTAATATCACATTATCTTACACTTATCGAATAAATTGAAAGATAATCCTCGTAGTTACATATGGGTCTGAAATAAATCACTATTGGATAACTAAAAAATTATAACGGTGTCAAAATAACACTAAATTTGACGATATAAGTTTTCTGCACGCAGTTTTTTCCTCAGTAACGATTTAAAATAATGGGAGGCAGTTCGGAGAACTGTATAACCAATTTTATACTACGGTAAAACCAATTGCGGAATTTATATTAATTCCTATAAGATAAGAATATCATCAATTTGATTTACATCTGACGTGGGCTACTCAAAAGTCCATCGTCTAAATTAGTCCGTAAATCCCAGGCGCTAAATGGGAAATCTCTACAAATTATAATGCCATTAGCTTATTAAACGCTTGTACGCCTGCCTTATAAACGTAGCATAAAATCTGCCTACATTGTATCTACGAGTATATAAACATAGTAATCAGTCGAATTCACTGGCCCAAGTACTCAACAATACATTCCTCGAAGGATCAAGATAATTTGCTCATATGTTTTTGATTACAAGGCAAATACCGTTTTACGCTCTTATCATACTATTAAGATGTCACGGTCGTATCATTATTGACATTTTCACGGTAATGAAACGGAGGTGAAGTGAATGTCGTCACTTGTCAAAATTTACCAAAACTTTACGATTTTTCCTCGGTCGTTTATATCCAATCGATAACGTACAAAATCCGCTAAATTGTTAATAAGGTCGGTCAAATATCGATTCAGGAAGTTATTTAAACTAGGGATGTAACGATACATGATTTTGCCGATACGATACCGATACCGATATTTGTAGTAATGTATCGGCGATACCGATACCGATACCGATATCGATGGCTTGGTAGAAAAATAAATAGTTAATTATGCTTAAAAAGTTACCAACATTTAACAGAGACAACTGTTAATCGTATTCTTTTAAATAAAAATGCCAAATCAAAAAACAACAAAACCATTTATTTTAGTATTATTATTTTACGATTTTACGAAGTCAGTTAAACTTTAAGTAATACACATACAATCAGTAGGTACCTAATAAAAGTTTACTATTGGTAAAGTTTTTTCAGAAAACAAAGTGCGCACGCGCGGGCGGCCTCCCGCATCGTTCATTGGGCGCGGATTTTTTAATTATTTGATATCAAAAAAATTGGTTGTTTGTAAAGTAGGTTGACGATCGAGATGTTTACGTGATAACATAATGCAGTGGCAGCGCTCGA
>CAJQZN010019279.1:0-15449 GCA_907164685.1 Colias eurytheme | reverse complement strand
GTGTATCTGTAACAAAATAGTAGAAATTAAAATCACACACGGAAAATTTTTCTCAATTTTCATTCTTTGTTTGCACGCCATCTATTATTTTTAAATCGAACTACTTTATAATTTTAAGAAAATATTCAAGTAGTTTTGCAAAGCATCGATAGATGGCAGTAAAATTGAAAATTACTATATGTAATAGCTCCTAGATGGCGCCACTAAATTTAAGCCTAAGTATACATCGCGCTTATGAAATTTTTTTTTGATGTATTGATATACCCCCAAAGACCTTGTTCGGGTATCGCTTCTCGGCCTTTTGGCTAAGATCAAAGTGTAGTATCTGTTCTTTTCAGCTTAATATCTGAAAGTTCCCGCACAGCGGGACCAGTATATTAAACTGATTTTTGTAAACCGACGGGATGTTCGGGGCTCGCTCCACTCCCGTCACGGGTCGGCCCGGCATTGCAGTGCCGCCGGGATCGGCCCACATAAATAAAGTTAAGATGAAATTATCATCTCAAATCTTAGTGATATTAAGATTGCAGTGATTGATGTTAGACTGGGGTAGAAGCCTTTAAAAATAATGAAAAGATAAAAAAAATCGCAGTCGGATGAAACCCATTAGAAAAGGAGGGGAATATGATGAAAATAAAAGGAAAAATAAATTACGGTCAATCCGAGTTCGGGAAGCGGGAGGGGGGAGCTTTTAAGAGAAAAAAATGGTTTCTCCTGATTTCCGACAAAACTACAAGTTCTATAGAAAAAAGTTCAATGGCAAAGTTGTAGGTAATTAAAAGTTCTACAACTTTTGTATTCACAATTTTTTCACATAACCTAAAAATTTAGGTGAAAAATTACAAAAAACCAAGTTTTTGGTCTTTTATTTTTATCTACTTCAAAATTTATTTTTTTTTCTACGAAATTTGGTGGAAACTTACTTTATTATGTCCCAAATACACTGTAATTTATTTGATTGAAAATATTTATTTTTTCGCCTTATTTTGAATTAATACCAAAAAAACAACCTAATTTTCAATCGAAAAGTCACCCGTCAAAATATCAACTTTTTTCAAAAACTTGGGGTGCCTTTTGGTGAGAAGTGTGCCTGATTTAGTAAAAGCTAATTTTCACACTGTTTGTATGCATTTCCTGAGAACATTTACTATGGTGGTTTTTATTTTTTTTACACCATATGAAAGTAGAGATTTCAATGAATAAAAGGCACCCCAAGTTATTGAAAAAAGCTGATATTTTGACGGGTGACTTTTCGATTGAAAATTAGGTTGTTTTTTTGGTATTAATTCAAAATAAGGCGAAAAAATAAGTATTTTCAAACAAAAAAATTACAGTGTATTTGGGACATAATAAAGTAAGTTTCCACCAAATTTCGTAGAAAAAAAATAAATTTTGAAGTAGATAAAAATAAAAGACCAAAAACTTGGTTTTTTTAATTTTTCACCTAAATTTTGAGGTTATGTGAAAAAATTGTGAATACAAAAGTTGTAGAACTTTTGATTACCTACAACTTTGCCATTGAACTTTTTTTTATAGGACTTGTGGTTTTGTCGGAAATCGAGAGAAACCATTTTTTTTCTCTTAAAAGCTCCCCCCTCCCGCTTCCCGAACTCGGATTGACCGTAATTTATTTTTCCTTACATTTTTATCATATTCCCCTCCTTCTCTAATGGGTTTCATCCGACTGCGATTTTTTTTTGTTTCAAAAATTATCTACTCTAGTCTATGTGGATTATTTTGATCCGCAAATTACCAAAGCTTCGTAGAAAATAAACTAATTACTTCATATTTTAATTTAAATTTTAAACGTAAAATATTTTATTAATATCATTTTTCATTAACCCTTAAACAGGCCCCGAAGAACTGCTGTAAGATATAAAGTGTTATATATGGATTTAGGCTTTGAATAGCGGCCTGTATGATTCCTTATTCCACACTCTGAAAAAAAAAACACTGAAAGTCCTGAAAAAAATGTGGGAAAACATATTCCCATTGCCTGGGTAGAGACTACCCTTTATGTGCGATGACTATATTATATAAATGTCGAATGTTTGTGTGTTCATAATTCTAGTGTTTGATTACTAGATCATTATTAAGTTTTTTAAATTGTAATTGCTAGTTGCGTAATTTTCAGTAAAAAAAATATATTTAAAAAAAACACAAGAATCGTCGGGTGCAAAGGCTAGTATAAAAATAATGGGTGATTTGAATAGGCAAAGGATATATAGCTCCCACAAATAAGTTCGACTCAACAGGCTTTGGTCACATGTTCCCCACATTATTATTTGCCTTGTTTTAGACAATTTGGCAAGAAATCGACTAGAAATAATGCAAATCCTGCTAGGAAAACTCAAAATCTCTAACATATCAAAAAATTGCACGACTTAGCTTTCTTTGTTTCGCCATAATCTGAATAAAACTACCATAGTCACTCAAAAACACGTCTATAACGGACCGACGAAATTCGAATGGCTGTCACAGAGTTTGCAAATTCGAAACCATAGAGTATGGTATTTACCAGTATTTACGATTAAATTTTGACAGATTGTGGGCTCTTCATTACCAAAACCTGCTACAGCATCGAAAAATCTATGTGGGACGCATCCGTCCGTGGCCTGCTTAAAGCGCATCACACACGGTGAAGATACTATAATATTTTATCTTAAGATACTGTAATATTTTATATTACAGTATCTTAAGGTATCCGGTATCAGCGTTCTGACCATCATTTTTCTTTTTGTCATTGCGTACTAAGACCCCTGTAGAACCGCCATCCTGTTACAAATGACCCACAAAATTTCGAGTCATTTGTAACAGGATGGCGGTTCTACAGGGGTACGCAGTCGGCAGTACGCAATGACAAAAAGAAAAAAATGTTGTGTGGTTTTATGAAACCACGGTAAAAGTGAAACTGTTCGAACGGTTCCGAACACTGCTTTGTGTAGCGCATGTCGCGTGACGGTCGGCTGTAATATAAAATATTATAGTATCTTAAGATAAAAAATTATAGTATCTTCACCGTGTGTGACGCGCTTTAGGGTTAAATTCTATAAACATTTTCATTTCCCACAACTCACCAACTTGCACCCAATCCGTATCAACATGGCCGTACTCCTTCCGAGCCTCACAGATGGCCTCATGCAGCGCGTACGTCACCACCACCGCAAGGACAAGCGCAGGTTCACCCGTCGCTGGAAATTTATTACATTTTAAATTTTAATAATTATTTTTGGAATTTAAATATTTTCGGAACAAGGTTTAAAAAATGTTGATATTACTTTGTTATAATAGCAGCATGCAAATAATTATAATTTAAAAAACATGATACAATAAATTAAAAAATGTTGTTTGGTTTTATGAAACGACGGTAAAAGTGAAACTATTCGAACGGTTCCGAACACTGCTTTGTGTAGCGCATGTCGCGTGACGGTCGGTTGTCGAGTAGGTATACCTACTCGGCAGCCGCGATACACGCGACATGCGCTACACAGACCAAAAAGTTTGAGACGATGTAATAAAAGTTTCACTTTAAAAAAAAAATGTTGCTTTCCTTAGGCAAGTAATGTAATCAGTTTTTTTTTTATTATTGTAACACTATTGATGTTTATAAATATTTTTTAATGTTCTAAGATAAAACACAAGCTTCTTATTTTTTCTATTTAGATAAATTTAGATTTTGCCAACATACCTACAATTTAATAGTTATCAGAAAGCGACACATTCTAATACAACAAAAGTAACTTACTTTTCGACCGCAAAACCCCATTATTATTAAATGAATTCCTCTTAAACGTAATCCTGAAGTCAGCAGGTATATCATTAACTCCTGGAGGCTTGTACGTCCACGTCCGGTCCGTGAGCAGCTGGCCTGATGGAGAGAATATCAGCTTCTCTGAGGTCCAGAGACCTAGACCCATTATGAATGCACCTTCAATCTGAAATATTATTACTTATCCCATGTATTCATCTTAATAGATATCAATTGTTAGTAAAGACGGAAAAGCAAAACACAATGCATTCATAATAATTTTCAATCCTATTTGAAATGTCTGACAGTGAAGTCCTCGGTATTCTAGTTTAATAATTATTAATCTAACGTGAATTTAGGTATAAAATAAATTAAAAAAAAAATGCACTCCGGGAGTGCCGGCAGAAGTGAAAACTTGATTATTAACGTTCAGCATGTTTGATATTTTGGAATGGTATCCGTCTTACGCATGGAATATAAGGACTAAAAAAAAAAATCCGTCTTACGCTTTTTCGATCAGGCCACGTGTCCTGACGCGAGTTTAAGATTTTATACCCAACGCCGCTAAAGAAGTTTTATTTTTGTTGTTAGTTACCTCCATTACAATTTAAGAAAGCTTGTAGTACTTACAATTTTTATTACATGATAAATTTGATAAAAACGTAAATTTAATTCGTAAATAATAAAATAATACATTGTTTTAAAGCGTGATACCATGGTGATACTATAAGCTTACGTTCATAAAAATCTTACCTGTCCAACATCCAACGCGGGACTAATACTCTGCCCTGTATCCTCAACGATATCCACCCTCGATATCTGGTGAGAACCCGTCAACACATCTAACACTATCTCCGCTGAACCGACTCCATACACTGGGTACGGTTGTAAAGCGCTTTCTTCAGATGTTGCCGCACTTACTTGCAGGTTTATACCTACAACAATCAATCTAGTTTTGAAGATTAAATGATTCGATAGTGCTTTATATTTTTTTGAAGTAATAGCAAGATTAAGTTATATTATGGTAACTAATTTATAGCTTTTACGATTAAGTTTACAACTTTTAAATGCCTACCTATGATATTATGTTGAAATATAGTAATTTTCCGCCTAGCTGTTCTTACAGTAAATTCCTGATATCTAAATAAGATACCAATTCCTTATTTAGGCATCTACTTAGGAGTAGATATAAAGGCATAAGCAGATAGAGATAATGCCGAACAAAATCCTTACCTTTCTCAAATGCCGCCTTAACCACCTCTTCCCACGTCGGTTCATTTAGCCCTTGCCTCACAGGTTCCAATCTCTTTGACAATTCATCACAAGCCTTAATAGTTGCAAATGCTACACTCTCACTAGTAATACTACCACTACTGGCCATCGCATTGGGAGACACAAAACTATCAGCTCCCTTCACCTTTACTATTTCTAAAGGCACCTTCAAGCTATACGCACAAACTTGAGCAACCTTCGTATTTATACCCTGCCCCATTTCTATACCACCATGGGAAATCAGTATTGTACCATCCGTATGATAAACTGATATTGTGACTGGGAAATTCCCGTAATAATTTATAGGATATGCCATTAAGGAAACCCTTAGTGACTTCTTCGTCCATGCATTTTCAGAATTGAATTTAGCAATTTCAGCTCTACGGTCGTCGTAATTGGTGTCCTTTTTGAATGTGTCTATCATGTCCTTGATCGAACTGTTTGTTGATGATATGTGAAGCAATTTTATGTCCAGTGAATCCTTTTTCATAGTATAAGCTATACGTTCCATTAAGTGCTCTGATACCGCTGTCCCTTCAGTAGTAGCTGTAAAACACAAATCAATTACTGGAATAATGTTTTAAAAACTATAATTTTTGACTTGTTCTTTTTTGGCACTTGACCCTCTACTTCTCCTGTCCCTCTGATTTAATACCATCTCCCGTAATATCTGCTTCTATTTAATTAATTAATAATAATATATAGCAACTTACTTGGCGCCCTTGCCCACGTGTTACTAGCTTTATCAGTAAGCACACTATAAGTTTTGATGCTCCATCTCGAAGTATCGTATAAGTTGGACAAAGCCGAGGGCAGGTCACTAGCTGAGGTATCGTTGAAGGAACAACCATTGTCTGAATAGCATGAGAGGTTTAGGTATTGGATAACACCCTCAGCGTTGACTGCTATCTGTAAGAATTAACACTTTTAGCTGATTATGAAGATGTTTAGACTAAAGACAATGAGGGACAGATTGTATACAAACGATATAGTACTTTAATAGTCGTGTCCTTTGATTTGTTTGTTAGTCTTCTCTTTTGCGCATAAAACAGATTGTATATCTCTATCTCTACGTACATGAGTCGGGCAAAACCTGACTTTCAAATGACCATTCAAGACATCTTTTTTTAATGCTGGGAAACGGTACGGGAGTGAGTACATCCTATCTATTAACTTAAAAAACATCATAGCTTATTTCATATTTCTTGTCCGAAAATTATACCCATATCATGTCCTATACACTCACCTCATACTCCGCATAGCACGGCTGCCGTTTCCCTATAGCCGCCATGTTGTGTGTGAGCGGGAGCACCATAGTGGCGTCCCTGTTCAGCTTGTGCGCGACGAGTGCACATGCGCACGCGATTAGCGACGAGCGGCCCGCTTTCGCGCCGTAACCACCGCCTATGCGGGTCACTTCTACTGTAACACTAGGAAAATAAATAAATGAATTAAAGGTTTTTAATTTCTACAATAAAATGTTAAAAGATCTTTGAAGTGTTATTATTAGTCGTCGGACACGTCTGAAGTTTTATTTTAACGTACTTTAACGCACTTGTACTTGTACTTGACCAAAAATAAATGGACCACACGAGAGGCAACTGTGACCTGATTTCCTGATCTTTGGAAATTAAAGTCAAATCCAGTGGAAAATTCTAAGGTATCAAACCCAAAATAATTGAATTGAGATTGAGAAGATCTTACCTACTTATAATATTGAAGTCGTGAAAATTATTGAGTACCACTTCATGCTGCTTATTAATAGGGCGCCTAAAAGACCTGTCTTTTTTTTCTAGCATTAATCTACTATCACATCTACTTTAGTAAATTTAACACACACCTATTCAACGGCAAATTCAAAGATTTAGCAACAGCAGACTGCACCAAATCCATCCATTGTGTTGCCGACCGTACGACCAGGCCGCGGCGCGTGTTGCCCACCGTACAGCTCTGGGTTTCCATGGTGAAGTGATACTGGTCAGGGACGGAATACGAGCCCTTTATAACATGTGCTATGTCTGTTCCTTTGTCTGTTGGTTTGATTGAGTTCTCTTGGCGTATCTGAAATGTTCGGTTTATATATATTACGCATCTCTACGCCTGCACTTTTTATTTAAGTATTAAAAATATGAACACAACAGTATGGTTTTGTTGTGTAGTTTTCTTGAAATCATCATTTCTGTCTCTCTAAATCCACCACTAAAATCTTACCCTCTTATCTTTATCCGGAGCTTTCAAAGCATCCTGAATACTCAAAACTGGCTTCTGTTTCGATTGATTATATTTCACTTTTACAAGACCAGCAGCTCGAATGGCCAATTTATGAGTTGTTGCGGCAATTAGAGCTATAGGCTGACCGTGATAGGACACTTTTTTCTCTGGCAAAATCACTTCATCTTCTGCTTGCAAAGGAACTTCAGTGGGCGTGAACGTATTTCTCCCTGAAATGTCTTTTGCGGTGAAAAAACCTACAACGCCGGGAGTTTTCTGAAAGATAATATTGTCTAGTTACATTTATCGGTCTTGATATCTACAAGCAAAATTTAGCAACAGAAGAATAAACGTTTTAGGCATCTATAATTATTGTAATTCAGTCTCGCCTCCTAAAGAAGTTTTATTTTAAATCTTACCAAGGCTTCAGAAGGATCAAAAGATACGATCTCTCCCACGCATATAGTGGATAGAACAAACGCAACATGCACGTCCCGCGGGGCTTCGTGTCTGTCACCACAGTACCGAGCCTCTCCTGAACACTGGAAGAACATGATATTTTGGTAAGTAAGTATAGTAGATAAGCCTTTGAGAAATGATTAGAGAATTGGCCAAATGTTTTTGTAAAACAATGAGGTGCGTAGTCGAAATGGAAAATCTTCAGCTTTAGGTGTCTATTGAGGTTTCTTTGATATTTCCGATTGAAAAAAGGTTATAAAGCTTCATAAATTTTAAATTGAATAAATAAAACTGCAGTATGTGTCATGTCTTCCTTTACTTTTTTGTACAAATACATAGAATACCCCATTAATCTTAACTGTTAAGAAATTTATCTTCTTTGGGACCAAGCTACATACTTATCAAATTCTTCAATAACTGTAATAACTCAGGCCCCGGAACCACAGACACAATAGAAAATCTATTGTGTCATGGACCGACCGGGCCGCTTGGGGCTCAATGGGTTAAAACTAAGTCATATGATAAATTAAAATGTTATATTAGAGCTATACCTGCGACAATCCTTCCAATTTCTCCACAGGTTGATTGAGAGGCCACAATGACTTGTCTGTATCGTAGGTTTGAGTTCCCGTAGCGATGGGGCGAGACAATACTTCGCCACCAGACTTGTACCGTGGGTTTACTGATGGACTGAGTGATAATACTGCCTGTAAAAAAGCTTTAACAGTATTCCGAAAGACATGGATAATTCCTTACTTTTTTAAGTCCAATTTTTGACCCTTCTCAATAATTTATTTATATATCCCTCAGCTATAAACATTTCTTTAGATCAAATCATAAAAACTCGATTTGATTCCTCGCTTTTTATTTTTTATAATTGTTAATTAAAATTTAAAATAAACATGCGTATCCTTCGAAATTACCTTATAAAACAACCCCAAAGCAATAGCTTTTCTACAATACGGTGAAGGTTCTGGCGGATTGTCTTCAGGTACCAATTCTTGTTTTAACTTCTCTAGCGCTTTTCTCAAACTTTCATCAGTAAATAGATCCTTTCCTTGTATAAAATTTTCAGTTTCTTTTGCGTGAATAAAGTCTGGGCTTATATTCCCAAAGACGATGTTTGATGATTCTATTAGATTCTTTTTATCTAGATGGAAAAGAAATCCTGCATTCACTATTGCATGCGCGTTTTGAGCTCGAGGCATTATCTAAAAATATAGTAGATAAAGAAGAAATTAATACTGCGAAAATATATTTTAAAAAAAATACCAAAAGGTTTGCAATCAAAAGAAAGAAAATGATCAAACTTTATAGAGTGAGATTATAGAATGCTTACTCAATTATTTTTATGAGAATAGTTATATGTATAAATCATTTACCTTATAGGTTCTTATTAAATTCTTTGAAGACAGAGGCGGTAGTTTTACGTTTATTACAAGCTTGTTGCTTAAATCCATTTGAACAAAATCGTTCGCTCTTGTAACTGTTTCTTTCTTGTTATTATCAACTGAAAAATAAAAATGGCATCTTTATTTACTTCATATATTACTCTATTAAATAAGGCATCACTTATTATTATCAGACAATTTTTTCCACTATCATACAGAACAGAAATCACTAAAATAATTTCGTATTGAAATTATATCAAATCATTAACTTACCTGTAGTTACGCAACCCTGTACAGTCTCCAAAAGAAGAAAAACATCCGATGGAAAATCATGGTGCTTATTCTTAAGTACCAAGTTGCCTCCAATTGTTCCAATCTGTAACAGAACTTGTTGTTAATCTCAATTATGCTTATCTAAAAGCACACCATTTTAAAAATTTCGTCTTCATTAACCTTTTAAGGTAGCAGGTCACTTCCACGAAGGTAAGGAACTAAGGATGTCCTTAGTCCTAAACCATGTGGTTTAGAGCAACATTTTAGAAAGTATACATCTAGTCATACAACGTCACAACTTATGAAATCACCATGTCAATCACAAATTTATTAATGGACTTACATTTCTAACAGGCACATGGGCAACCAGCTCCAAATGATCCCAAAACAGTTTCAAGTAGGAATACTCCTGATTCGCTTTAGCTCGAGCCAGGCAAGTGGACATCAGATCAGTGAGGGTCATACCAGCACCTAGAACTAGATTGCCATCTGTAAATGTGTCCCTTAGAGTTTCTATAGATGATATATCGATGTACACTCGGGGTTCTGGTGTGTTTGGGTATACTCCTGGAAAAGGCGATTTGTCATGAATGGACTGTTGACTGAAGAAATTCATTTTAACTGGTACAAGATAGTAAAAAAAACTACCTTTCCCTGTATTTCCTGCGGCGAGAATATAATTATCAGTACCTTCTTTAGTTAAAACCTGGAAACAAATAGGTTCATTAAAATAAATAATTAGTTACATAAATGGCAAAATTTCAATGTCTTAATGTCACAGACTCTCCATGAATCGTACCTAATCTTATAAACGCAAAGTTGTGTTTGTTTGGTTGTCAATCTTTCACGTCTCAATAGTATTAAGGTATGATTTTTGTCTGGAAATAGTCAGGAGGCTAAAGAGTGATATAGGCGGTAGTCAAAGGTATGTGACTGCGGTGGAACATCTCATTGGAATTGGCATTTCTTTAAAACGAGCGAAAATCTATAAACATAATGAATCTTAAGTATGCAGATGACAACTAAATCTAACCTTAAAAACATCATCAACAGTATACGCTTTGTACCACCGGTTAGCTCCCCCTAGCTTCATAAGACTATCACTTGTTTCTTCAATGATGCACCAATCGTCTCCTTCAGAGCATTTCCTTTCACAATTCTTCCTGCACTTCACTTTGTCCAGTTCTTCCAGGTCCTATAACAAATTAATTTTAATAAGCTGGACACAGATATTTTGACTATAAGATAAAGCACTTAACAATTAATGAAAGGCTTTAAATTGGCCACCATAAAAGACTAGAAGTTTATTTAAAGACGTCCTGAATTTTCCTGTAAATAGGTACCTACTTGGCCTATTATTCTCGTAGTTGTGATATACCTACATAATCAAAGAATGTATAGTAATACCCTGAAAATAGAACAGCCGATCTTCTTGCCTACCTGAACTCTATCCTTCAGCCTGGAATCTCTATCCACAGCAAAGCTCTTAAACGCATCCATGATTGGTCTATAACCTGTACATCTGCACATGTTTCCACCAAACGATCTCTCTACTTCATGCATTGACAGCTTATCTGTGCTGTTTTGAAGGCTAAAATAAAAGGGAGACACATGAAATTATAATATTCAGAAGCTATGAAAACAAGTACGTAGGCATTATAGTAGTAACAAGACTAGCCCATCAGCCCGAGTTTTCCCAGAATTGGCCTGGTTTGAAAAAATGTTTATGTAACTCAAAAATGCAACTTTCCTGAATTGCCGAAATTGGTTAACTAATTGTGGATACCATGTTTTGTTTATCATCGTTATTTTCTCATCATATAGTACAATCATATCACTTATTTTCATATTACCTAGTAGGTACCTACATAATTACCAAGGCATAATTTTTAATTCAATTATGTCTTGTGAACCTTGCAACCAAAATTACTGAATTATCAAAACATCATTTAACTTCAAATGACAGGTTTTCCTAATGTATATTTAATGTGTTTACTTAATTCTGTTTGGTTGTAATGTATGCTTATTTAAATTATTGTTAGCAAATAACATCGTCTACACAGGACAATATGTTAAGTCACGATCTGTGATTGATCTGTATTCAAAGCATGACTACGTGGAATGCCTATGTTTAGGCTTCACTGATACTACTTAAAGTTCACATACTTTTTAGTTGTTATTCAAATACTCACATGTTATTTTAAAATTAGTAGGTAGGTATTTATGGGATATGCAAAGATTATGAATTCGATAGCTGATATTTTATAAAGAATAGAAAAAATTCAATCACGAGGCGAGACTCGAACCCGCATCCTTTCGCGCCATTCCGGGGCGGATGCCTGACCAACTCAGCCACTCGTGACCCGCCAGAGCAATCGATTTTTTTCTATTCTTTATAAATTTATATTTATAAAACATTTGAATGCCATAAAACCAAAAATATAAATTCGATAGCTGATATATAAATGAGATAGGTACCTATAATTTTTTTCCTTAAATAGTTTGGGCTAGGAAGAACATAGAAGACTGAAGATTTTCAATTGTACTATTTTAATATTTTCCGTTTCCTCAAAAGGGTAGGTATATGTTATGAGAAATGACTTTTAGCAAAAATAGTTTTACCTATACATGTTCATAACCATTCCAGGAGTACAATAACCACACTGGGTTCCATTGAAAGCTGCCAATCTGGTCTGCAGCTTGTGGTAACCGTCCTTGCGGTTGCCGATCCCTTCGATGGTTGTTATGTCCCATTGATGACATGACAGAATGTGGACGAGACACTGAAAATAATGATGGGGATTTTATAAACATTTTAACTTTATAAATATTTTTATTTTTCTATATTATCGTGTCTCCTACAACTTCAATATCCTAAATTTGTTACAATTATAGTGAAACTGACTTCGGAGACACAGTTATAAGTTCGGGAGTTCAGGGCTGTGGTCAGGGTCGCTTTTTATCTGTTTGGAAACTTCATTTTATATTTTTGTATCTTTCTCGTGACTATGTAGGTATGTGGAATGTCATACAATGGTAGTGAAACATGGTTTAAAGGCTGTGGGAAAATCGTATCAGTCTAATAATATTATAACCTTGTTCTCATGACTAATATAAAGGAATTATAACTTAACATTATGCCAGCTCTGAGTGATATTAGTTCCACCTATTCTTCATAAGGTTTCATTTAAATAGTTAAGATAATTGAGCGCTTAGACACACAAGACAGCTTAGTACAAGCAAGTAGGTACCTAATTAATTAATTATAATTATACGCTAACTATATTTCCGCTAATATGTATTATTGTCGAGGAAATAAGATGAAATGATTAAAACCTCATATGCATAAATACCGGACATGACATAGCAAATTCAAAAAGACTGCAAGGTAATATTTTTCCTCAATCATTTTCTTTTTTTGTTTTTTTACGATGATACAGATTAAATGGCATTTTAGATATGATAATTGATAAGTATAATGCAGCATAATTTATAATTATCACAAGGTGACATTGGTAAATTTGTTGAAAGAAAATAAATTATTTCATTTAGTTTTGCTTGTTATTGAAGGACTTGAATTTAATTCATCATAAATAAAAGATATATATGTCAAGATATTTCGTTCCAAATAGTACCTGGGCTTTTTTCAAGTATTTTAATATTTCATCACTACATAAGTACCTAGTTTAAACAAAGTCGTTTTCTCTGTCCCTATGTCTCTTTGTATGCTTAAATCTTTAAAACTACGCAACGGATTTTGATGAGGTTTTATATGTGGAGAAATAAATGGTTCTTGAGAAATAATTTAGTGGGTAGGTACCTAGATAATTTCTAAAGTTCTCTACAAAGCAGGGAAACCCGCGCACGGAAAGCCAGTTGGTTATTAAAGTGTTTCTATAGCTTGTTTACTATTTCTGAATTGGTATTCGATTAACGGAATTGTGCCACAATGTCATTGAACTTACCGTCTGATAACGGTCTAACTAAATATTTACGATTTATTTGAGGTACCTACCTATTTTTAAATATTCAAAAATTATTTTGTATTGTCCTTAATTTAACATTTTATTTTTATTAATTACTTACTTTCATTTATATGTAAAAAATGATTACTCATATATTTTGTTAATCATTTATTACCTATATTATAATGTGTACAGTAATAAAATGTTATATTACCTTTAATATATTTTATTATAAGTCTTATTTTCCATCCCACTCCTCCCCCGAAAATTTCAGGCTGTGACCGCGCCTGGCTTATAGTCGACTTTTTGACCAACCTCTCTATTTACATACTATCACATGTCCTTATACCAAATAGTTATCTATACTTAATATTATAAAGCTGAAGAGTTTGTTTGAACGCGCTAATCTCAGGAACTACTGGTCCGATTTGAAAAATTCTTTCGGTGTTAGATAGCCCATTTATCGAGGAAGGCTATAGGCTATACAATCTATCATCACGCTAAGACCAACAGGAGCGGAGCCACGAGGCAGAAACCGCGAAGCGCAGCTAGTACATATTATATACTAACTGAATTAACAGCAAACACCCGTTTCTCCTTGGTCCCAGGGTGTGTCATGGAGACAGACACGACGCAGGCCCCACAGCCGCCTTCATGGCACATGGCCTTCGTGCCGTGGAGACCCAGGTAGTTACGTAGGTAGTCATTGAGACTGGTCGTTGGAGACACTTCGGAGCCGCCTGAAAATAATGTTAAATAATAATGTTAATTAGTGTTTAAATAATAAATAAATAAATTCTTCATTCAAGAGTAATGAGTAGGTAATTTTTTTATTGATGAGTATGAAGAGCATTCCTATCATTTGTTATATTACAAAATTGGGTAGATATGAATCTGAATATGATCAAGAAGAAAATTTGGCACATATAATACTAAATTACAGGTTAAACTACTAGACAAAATCGAACCTTTATCTATAATCTAAAAAAAAATTACTATAACCTTAATATCTTAAATTCAAAAATACTTAAATCTTTTCAGATAACGAACAATTTTCGGTCAAAAACATATCTACGAACATAGACAAAATAGTGATAAATGCTAGACTAGACATTTGCAACGAATAAATATTTTCAAGGATCTCTAGTCTACTACTATTCAATGCTTGTCAAGATTCCAATGGAATAATTTATTACTTCGCCCGTGGTACCTACATGTTTAAACTATCCATCTCTCAAGTTGGATCGAACTGCACATGGTGTGCGAATTTTATTATAATCGGTTTAGTGGTTTAGGAGTCCATTGAGGACAAACATTGTGACACGAGATTTATATAGGTATATTAAGATTTTTGCTACGCGTAATTTTAGCGTGGTAAATAATTACTGATTATTATACAATGTAATATCTTTTTCTAATTATTGCAGCTGGATAATATTATTGTATAAGATGTAGGTTTAGAGACATTTATTTTCAAAGAATTTTACAATTCACTTATTCTAAAGTTTCACAGTATTTTACAAAGTTGTACCTTGACAAAAAAAAATTAAAAAATTTGCGGGTGAGTGGAGATTATTTTGTGCAATAATATCGTCTTATGACGGTATGGCTGTTTTCGTGAGGAATGTTTACACGGATATAAAGCAACTAAATGTGACATCGATTGCATGAACTAAAATAAATATTAATTGTAAGTTTATTTAAAAATTAGAGTAAATAGTAATATAGTGTTGACTTAGCTATTTAAAGTAATTTAATTAATACAATCTTGTTTTTTTTTTTATAATATGAATAAGTATAATAATTCATAATGATTTTTACTCTTTATTTTAAAATAATCATAAAATATATACTTTTTATGTTATATTTAACACTTTATATTATATTAATTTATTTTTTGAAGTAATTTTACTTTTGATTTTTTTTTTAAACTAGGTAAGTAAGTATGTGATCGTTGTTATTTTTATTTATATTGCTGATTTTATTTTATTCAATTATATTTTTAAGTTGTAATTTGTATACACGATAGTTATTTCAGGGCATATTTTCATTTTGTAGTATATGAAGTTTTAATTTCTTTTTGAATAATCCTAATGATTTTACTTGTTTTATATCTGTAGGTAGGCTATT
>CAJQZN010019277.1:0-40599 GCA_907164685.1 Colias eurytheme | reverse complement strand
GTACATCAAGACACAAAATTAAAAACGTACATCTACTTTCGTATCTATACGTACAAGATATAACTAAAAGTAAATTATCTCCAAGAGATCTGCCGCTTCGCGCAGGCAATTTTTGCTCACAATAATTGTGCGCACGGATTACCTGTACCAGTACCACCCACTTGATGGGGCCTGATTGCTTCTGTTCATATGGTCACAGATATAATATCTATAGTGCTCAAATTTATATGTAACTAGCGGTCCGCCCCGGCTTCGCCCGTGGTACATATTTACGTTTTCTATACATAAAAACCATCCTCGTACTTCAAGGAATATAATAAAAAAAGAATTATCGAAATCGGTTCAGCCGTTCTCGAGTTATGCGCTTACCAACACATTTTGCGATTCATTTTTATATATAAGAAGAAGAAGAAGATTGAGAATTCATAGAGGTATCTTTATTTTAAGCGCACGTGCGTATATGAGCGGTTGTGTCATTTAGTTTAGTAGGTTTTTTAGAAGTATTTATGATCGTATTATTCAAGCATATTGTGGAGATAAAGTAATGAACCATCCAGAAACTTGGTACGTTTGATTTTGGAACTTTTGAATTCAGGCATAATTCTTATATCAAGTTGAATAGATAAGAAAATCTAGATTCTAGAATTAATTAATTTGCAAGGTTTTAAGCGGAAAATATCGTTTCAGATACGAAACAATTGAAAAGCCCTCTAACTATTATGCAATTAGCTTCAACTAGCGGCGGCCTTGCAAAATGACTTAATAGCGGATTCTAGGCTTCACAGTTATTCTTGGAGTGTACCTTTTTATGTCATAAGAAGGCAAGCGAGGCCTGTATAATGCGGTCGATAATTAGCATTTTTGGTCGCGTTTCTACTAACATAACCTCTTAATTACTAACGGGGTATTCTTTGTGACTTTTAAGCCCGTTGTGGTAGAAAGAGTTCTACAATTTTGCTTAGAAAAAGTTCTTTAACTCTCAAAATAAATTACTTTTACGAAGCTAATGATACCTACATCGCAAGCCCTAAATAATTACAACAAGCCCTTTACGCTATAGATTTTCAAAATCATACACACATGTACCTAGTTACTTTAATGATAAGAAAACAAGTATACTTACACATCCTTGATTCTTCATTCACAGTTGGTTTAAAGATTCCCAAATAGCAGATCCTATTAAAGAATAACAATAAAATTTACCTGAACATATTCTACGTCGCTACGGCTACTTAAACTATGGTTCATTGTTTCAAGATGACGATTGAATCTGATCCTTATCACCAAAAGCATAAGGTCTATCATTTTATTCGGCCCTTAAAAGAAAACCCATTAAAACGAATGCAGGCTGACGCATTAGCTCTAAAATTAGCGAGTACTTTGTCGTCGAAAGATAGTACGAAACCGCAGAACTCGTTCTTTGTTACAATGCAAATATACGGTTTCAAATTTGATGCGTCTAATCTGTAAATGAAGAACTCATATTTCGCTGCGTTGTAATTCTGAAAATAAACCACCAATAGTATTTATTGAAATATTTATTCCCATAGAACTTAAAGATTTTTGCATGGTAATTTTTTTCGTTTCGGATCATTTCGAACACATTAATTGTCAGTCATATATATTACTAGAGGTCCGCCCCGGCTTCGCCCGTGGTACATATTTCTCAATAAAAGGTAGCCTATATGTCCTTTCTCGGGCATCAAAATATCTCCATACCAAATTTCATGCAAATTGGTTCAGTAGTTTAGGCGTGATTGAGTAACAGACAGACAGACAGAGTTACTTTCGCATTTATAATATTAGTATGGATGATTTTAAACGAATCCGTTAAAAAGTCTAAAATCAAAGACTAGAAATACTAAATTTATTATTTTCATAATTATTATATACCGTTATATTTATAGGTACTATGTTTACACAATCTCTTCTAGATAGTGGTTGTAAAACCCACACCCTTCGGTTCAATACACAGGGTCAGTAACCATTGCGTTGTGTTAATGAGAATGTTCAATCGAACGTGGCGGATTCGAAGAAGTTTAATCGAGTTTATTTCGTAGACTTGTAGTAACTCTGCGTAGTCGTGAGATAAGGTGTTCGTTTGAAAAGATTGGTTATCATCATGTTATCATCGAGATGTGTAAATAAATAGATAAATTGAATATTGGCCATGTTCCAGATGGGAAACTTTTAAATGTCTATACTAAGAAGAGAAAACGCTATTAAATTGGGAAATCGATAACTTAAGATAACTCATTAGAAGATTTGTTATTTAAGATCGTATTAGACATCTATACTTATGAAACGGTACGTTTAAAAAATTTTCGTATACGATAGAAAAAATTACGCGGCAAATTGCCAATTTTTTTCCCCTATGTTTTGATTCAGGTCTCAAACGAGCGAGCTAGGACATCTGTCGCGTGATAATGAGTCGGTACTTACTTCGTATCTCGGTCAGGATGTTATCCTATGTTACAGACAGACGTGTTAATTTCAGCTCTGTTTCTGTTACATATTCCTGTAGTATGAATTTACTTGGTAAATGTAAAGATTCGTTTGTCAAATTCAAACGCTGTGAAGATATTGTGAATAATATTGCACTCTACGTCGCCTGCGTTGTCTAAAACTTAACAAATTGCATTCTTGAACTGGTCATTCTTTTGAAAAAAACGTATCAAAAACCGTTGTGTAGTTTTAAAGATGTAAGCATACCTACAGTATAGGGACAGACAGCAGGCACCTAATTGCTTTGCAATTAATAGCTATATGCTTTTAAACGTACGGAGCTTCTTATAAATTCTATTAGAGATACAAAATTAAACTAAATAATATTTTTTAAACGTCAGTTCATTGCGAGCAGTTGAGAATATTATTTTAAACATAATTTGTCCTATTTATAAAACATGACTGATTCTTATGAACCATCCAGTTTTGGTTCAATGAATAGAAATTCCGTGGCGTCTGATGGGAACCTGTTTTTAACCGTGTAGGATCGGATGCAACCTGACGTTCATTGAAAACCACAGTATTGTAGAATCAGAAAAGTATGAGCAATGAGAGGTTATGTGTAAATGAAGATCAATGGTGTCGTACTAAAGAATAATTGTCGTATGAATTGACCCGCATGCCTTTTCTGGTCATAGGATGTGTGTAAAGGTAAGTAGGTACATTTAGGTCAACACTTACTATTATTGCATGCATTTTACTTAATTTCAAGTGACAGGCTATCTATAGGTAGGTACATATAGAAAATATTAAAATAATTAAAATTAAAGGGTTGCGTTTTTGATCTCACCGAAGGTGGACGTGTTTTTAGTTCTTGCAAAAATCAGTGACTCACCCATCCAACTCTAACCGCAACATCACAACTACCTGGCAAGTCGTCACTATTACTTAT
Organism: Colias eurytheme; assembly: GCA_907164685.1. Taxonomy (NCBI): domain Eukaryota; kingdom Metazoa; phylum Arthropoda; class Insecta; order Lepidoptera; family Pieridae; genus Colias; species Colias eurytheme. The sequence continues at coordinate 37,202 of CAJQZN010019277.1, read as the reverse complement.
CTTTTAATCTTATTCACCGACGCATACTGTCATTTAACATGAATAACAACTCTGCCGTCCTTTAACTAGAAAGCCGTTAAGCCCACGAAGTGAGTTTCGAGTAAATAGCAAAAAACACGGAAATCGTTATTTCTTAAAAATTATGACACTTAGAATAATTATTGTGAGATACATCGATCGAAATTTAATTATATTATATATAAATAATAGTTTTTACCCAGAAACTGTTATAATTTATTTTTAAATTCAATTTTTCTCGTTTAGTTCAGCATATAATCTGAAAATTTTAACTATTTACTGGACAAGACGGCCGTTAACATACCATAGCGACTTTTTAGCTAAGTAATTTAGTATTTTTATTTTCATTTTGGGATTTTTTTTTATTTAGTAATAAAATGCTTACCTAAAACGTCGTTAAGCTACTATAACTACTTTTAAGCTATGACTTTCGCTTTAATTTAAATTTCAAAAACTTTATAATCAACGGTTAAGGGCTTTTAGATACTTTTGTACTATGATTCTATATAGTTGTACTAAATTTTAATCTTACTAATGTTAAAAATTTGCTGCTGTCTTAGGCTTTGCTCTCGGGAATTACATCCTCTAGGTCAACCAATGGAAAGGAAAAGGATCAAAAGCTTTTAGGTTTAACTATTAAGGATTTGAACACTATCTAAATTAATGGTTCTTGCGTCTGTTTGTGAGTAACAAGTATTGTAACTCTTTTACTAAATGACTCTTTTAAGTTGTTGATAAAATTAACCTTTATTTCTCGTCATGTTCACGTTTATTTTATTACAGAGGCTCATTAAGGGGTTAAGATTATAGATAAATCTTCTCGCTTTTCTTTTTGGAACCGTATTTTCATTTAGAATTTTGCAATTATAACGTTATTTTATAAATACTCTTCTGCGAAGCCATCATACGAGTCACGGATATGTGAGTAGGTACATATAGAACCACAAACAATGTAAACATAAATCGTTTCCTGAAAAAAAAATTAAAACTTAATTTTGTAACGAGGTTGTTGAAAAAAACACCCTGGTTTCAATAGGGCTTCAAGCTCGACTTACATGTGGGATGCTCTTAATAAATAATGTAGAACCGCTTATCAAATGATTAGAAGACTCTTTCATCCACATTTAGAAAATATAATATACCAGAATAATTATGTGGAAAATAGCAGGAGGTAGAAAACTTTTTATTTGCTACCATGTAAAAAAATACAAATCTTATTAATCTAACATAAAGAAAAGAAAAAATAGCAATAGTGGCAAAATGGTCTCCCCGTCAGCGGGTCAAAGGTAGTGTACTCATAACAATTTTTGTATCACCATCTCTAGTACATTGCTAATTCCACCCAAGGGGTAAATTACATTATTAATAAATAGTTTTAAAAATTAAATAGTATAGACTGCCTATGTCCTCTTTCTCGGTTACAGAGACAAATCAGAGCCTAAACAGAACGATACGATACGATTGAAAGTTCGCAATGTCGTAACCATTATCTACCAAATTTTCGTAACTTTGACTTGTTATATTTTCCGTAATTTAGCTGCTAGATTGTTTAAAACTTACTTAACTTGATCAGAAATAATACGTCTTGTAAAAGAAAATCAAAAGCAATCGGTACTCTGCTTGGGGGCGACATTATTTCATCATCACTCTCATCCCCAAAACTGATGCATCACCAGAATCGGATAACTGCCTTTTAGCTAAAAAATGAGGGTTAGCTGCTTTGTAGCTAAGCAAAAAAGTGTTATTAGAATTTGTCCTAAAGAAAATTACTTAACTAAAAAAGCGTTAAGGGCGAGTAACTGCAAATAAGGTAAGGATTTCCATTGGAATAGTTATATGAGAGCTTATCATAAAGCAGTTATAGTCCTTTTGCGTCTCTATAGTCAAGTATAATCTGATAACGTACTTTTAGTCAAGTTAAAAGCTAAAAAATAATTATTAAATCTGGCGGTTAAGGTACTTTAAAGGAAATTTAGCGAAGTAGTGTTGGTTAGACGCTTTCAAGTTATGGAATCGCTGAAAATTGTGTTATTTAACGGCTTACAATATTTTTATATCTCTATAACTATTAATGCTAGAGAAATGATTCTTAGACAGAAAGATAGAGAATTTTGAACTCTGTCACCCTACATTTAAAACTGAAAATTGACCATTTGTTGGTTAACGGCTTTTTAGTTAAAGGACGGCAGAACTGCGCCGCTTGTAACAAGTCACTAAAAACAACTTTTATTAAATGCTGCAAATGCGAACTTTCATACCATCCCATATGTGTTAATGTATCGAAAATATCTGATGAAATTAAACAGCATTGGGCATGTCCTTCGTGCTTATGCAAGGAACCGAAGCGAGACAATACAAACACGCCGGTGCGCAATAATAATTTAAGTGACGAGCGCGACAACGTGACCATCCGTCCCAGCGGCCGCCGACCGATTGCTTCGTCGCAGAGCCCGTCGAATGAATCATCTGTCTTGTTATCGCTCGCAAACGATATTAAACTCCTTCGGTCGGACATGAGTGAATTAAAAGAACATATGAAAGCCGTTACTGATCATCTTTCCAATTGTAGCACTCGCCTCGACGACTACGAGACTCGAATTAAAATTCTAGAATGCCATAGCAATGAAATAATTAATTTAAACAAAACTATATCGAGTCTCCGTGAACAACTGGAGTCACAAAACCAAACATCGTTAAGAAACGAAATCGAGATCTCCGGCTTCAATGAATTCCCCAACGAAAGCCCGCTACACATAGTTAAATTATTTGCCCGCAAAATAGGAGTTTCTTTGGAGGACAACGACATCGATTATTCTACAAGGGTGGGGCCCCGGCGGCGCTCGCCTAAGGATACAAGTGATACACCGCCGAGGCATCTCGTCGTCCGATTTCTGCGCCGGCTAAAACGCGACGAATTCCTCAAAGCAGCAAAAAGTAGACATGCACTATCGTCATCCGATATTGAAGTCCCTGGTGCGCCAAAGACACTGTACGTTAATGAACGGCTTACTAGTTCAAATCGCCAGTTATTTCGTATCGCAAAGCTTCGCTCAAAAGAACGTGGGTATAAATACTGCTGGACAAAGAACGGCTCTATACTTCTGCGAAAACAAGAAGGAAATCCATCAATCCTCATTCGGACCACGCAAGACCTGGAATCGGCGCTCGGTTCCCCGACCTCCGAAAACCAATAACTGCAACTATGGAGCGTTCCAAGGCAACACCGTAAAATTCCTCAAAATTCTTAATTATTATTATATAATAACAGCTAGCACTCCTAATTTGCATAAAACTTATGTTTTAATTTCTTATCGCATGAATCCTCTTGTATTATTGTTACGTTATACCTTTAAAAGCACGCAGACACGCATCATATATCATACACAACACACTAACCACAACTCTCTATTTTACACAAATACCCAACTCACAAACACTCTTTATCAATATTGTTATCTAAGTAATACCTTCAAATTCACGCAGACACACATTCTATATTACACACTATACACACACTACAACTATTTATTTTACACATATTATACTCAACTCACAAACACTCTTAATCAATATTGTTACATAATATGCACTACCTTTAAGATCACGCAGACACACATCCTATTTTACACACTACACACAAACCATAACAATAATTTATTTTATACCAGTACTGAATTCACAAACAATCTTAATCAACATCGTTACAAAGACATCCCAAAAACTAACTTTTCGTGTGCAAGAATTATTCATATACTTTTTTGCATTCCATCTTTTCTCGCACGTTGGCATTCCACAGCACTTCATATAAAGCAACTCCACATCGTTATACTTTCATTCGTTTTAATTCACATCTATGGCTGTAGTTAATATTATTGAAGATTTAGATAAATACTTACAGGTGGAATGCTTTACTTTTGAAAACACAGAAGATTGCGGAAAAAAGCTTTCCAACACACGACTTAACTTCAAATTATTAACGCTCAATGTAAGAAGTTATCAACGCAACTTTGATGATTTTGCAGTTACTTTAGTAAACCTCAACCTTAATTTTGACATTATCGTTTTAACCGAATGTTGGCTTTCTGATGGTACAATACTAGATGTTTTACCTGGATATACTGTAGCTAGGACAATTACACAGAACAACAAAAATGGCGGGATAATTATCTATCTGCGAGACATCTACACCAAGACCATTTTACAATCGAACATAACTGACTCCGATAGTCTCCTCATTCAAATTAACACAAATACCGTTATACTTGGGCTATATCGTTCTCCTTCTTACTCAAACATAGACAGGTTCTTATTCTCTCTAGACGAAAACTTGCGTACATTAAGCAGATACCATACAGTAATGGTTGCAGGGGACATTAATATCGACATATGTAATCCGGCTCATAACAAACGAAACGACTACCTGAATGTCATGGCATCGCATGGGCTTGTTCCGGTCATAAACGCTCCGACTAGAGAGAATGCGTGCTTGGATCACATATTTATTAAATCACCCTTTGGGCAAACTGGTGTTGTATACAAAAGCTCTATAACAGACCACGACATCGCTATTGCTGCAACTACAATCAATCATAAAGAGAGCTCCTCTCCTCGTATCCGATGGAAATTTTTTATCGACGAGACAGCGGTTACTAATGACATCAGTAATTTAACGTGGTCAAACGTACTTTCATGCAGCTATCTTAATACAGCAGTCACTATATTCACAACTTTAATACTAAACATCATTGATAAACACTCAAAAAAAGTTCACATAAGTCGTAATAAACTAAACATAAAACCCTGGATAACTCCGAATCTTATCAAATGTATAAAACGTAGAGATAAACTGCACAGTCTCACCAAAAAACATCCCTATGATGAAAATAGGCGTCTCACTTACAAGAAATACAGAAATGTTTGTAACAAGCTTCTATTCACACTAAAGTCCGAGTACTATAGCAAGCAAATAGAGGACACCAAGCATAACCCAAAAAAACTCTGGAATACACTTAAATCTATCATACATCCTTCCGCACACAAAAATGACCCGATAAAACTAGCTAATGACACACACAACAACACACTAAATTCACTCAATCACTATTTCACGACAGTTGGCAAAAATCTCTCTAACACAATCTTAAACAGGCTCTCTGCAACAGAACAAACACTCACAAATAATCACTCACTGGCCACCCCGTCGATAAACTCTTTTTTCTTCCTCCCTACTGATGAATCCGAAGTCGACAAGTATCTCTCACAGATTAAAACTGATAGCTCGCCTGGACCTGACGGCATTACGGCACGTTTATTGAAAAAAATAAGGCCTTTTATTGCTAAACCTCTTTCCCACATATTTAACCTGAGTTTAAGTTCAGGCTCATTCCCTGATTGCTGGAAAATTGCAGCCGTAACCCCCATTCATAAAGGGGGGCCAGTCGACATCCCTGAAAACTTCAGACCCATCGCGCTATTAAACATCTTATCGAAACTTCTTGAGAAGATAGTTAACAGAAGACTACTTAACTACCTAGATAAACAAAATCTTATTAGTGACAGGCAATTCGGATTCAGAAAGGGTAAATCGACGGAAGACGCTGCCATGCTGCTAACTAACTCAGTGGCCTCGCATATACAAAATGGCGAACAAGCTTTGGCGGTATTCATCGACCTAGCCAAAGCGTTCGATACCATATCGCCGAGTCTGCTCATAAAAAAGTTAGAATCAGTCGGAATAAGGGGCCTTGCGCTTGACTGGTTCTCTAGCTATTTGACTAACCGCAAACAATATGTAAAAATAGACGGAATAGCGAGTGAGGTCTTACCAATTAAATTTGGCGTACCGCAGGGCAGCATACTCGGTCCCACCTTATTTACCCTGTACATAAACGAAATAGTAAACTTACCTCTAAATAGTGCTCAAATAATATCCTACGCAGACGACACAGCCATTATATTCCATTCTAATGGATGGGATGAGGTGTACAAACTCGCAGAATCTGGACTCCAAACTTTAGCTAAAGCTCTTGATAGAAATCTCCTAACTTTAAATATAAAAAAAAACTAAATTAATTGCTTTTTCCAAAACACAGGCATCGAAACCAAATCAAAATCTCCAAGTTAAATTTCATACGTGCAATAATCCTGAATTAAACAACTGCGACCAAAACTGTACTATAGTGGAACGTGTAAAAACTATAAGATATCTCGGAATCATACTGGACGAAAACTTATCATTCATATCTCACATTGAAACATTGTCTTCGCGAACTAGAAAACTCATTTATGTAATGAAAAAACTGCGAGATTGTACTCCTCTTCCAATTCTCACCTCCGTATTTCACGCGCTCTGTCAATCTATTCTGCAATATGGCATATCTGTTTGGGGGGGTGCAGGAATAACTAACTTCATCACTGTGGAGAGAGCGCAAAGAGCCGTCATAAAGGTGATGCTGAGAAAACCCTTCCGCTTCCCAACAGCTGAGCTGTATAGCGAGCTCGCAGTCCTAAGGGTCAGGCAGCTCTTCGTTCTCAAGGCTGTGTTAACTACTCACAGAACCTTAAAAATAAGAAAGGACTTTAAAAAACTCACCTCAAGGCGTACATTCTCACTGCCATGTCCTCGTGCATTCTCCCTTTTAGCTAAACGATGTCCAAAATTTTTGTTTCCTCGGATATACAATAATGTCAACAAACATTGTAACATAACATTACTATCGAACTACACATGCAAGAAGGTCACAAAGAAATGGTTACATACGCTGTCTTTTGAAGAAACCGAACAATTACTTAAAGGACCACTGAGCTGACACACACTATAACAATATGCCTTCACTCACAAACAATGACACACACACACAAACACACACTCACTCACACACACTCACGTGAACACACACACACACACACGTAAACACACACACACTATCACGAACACGCGTGCCGCAAACCGCAAAATAATGTACTTTGTTTTTCTTTTATTTTTTTTATTAATTGTATTAACTTCCATTACATTAGATTATTTACCTACTTGTTAACTTCATACTGTCCATAACATATGTATATTTATTTATTTATTTATTTATTTATTTTTTACATACATAGATTCCTTACAGCTATTTGTATTACAATTTTTATAATTAACTTTAACAAAACAATACGCCAATAAAAAGGAATACCAATAGTAAGACAATTAATGTGACAGTAGTTTAACATTAATTATAACAATGACAAAGTGGAAAGAATTAATATATATATATTTTTTTTTTTTGGACATGGTATACAAAAAAGAGAAAAACGTACCCATTATAGAATGTTTGGTATGGATGTGTGAGTGTGTGTACTGTGTGTGTAGTGTATAATGGTGTAGTGTGGTGAGATTGTGTATGGTAAACTAAGAAATTATTGAATTGGTGATGTCTGTTACTGCTTTTTTAAAACTGTTACGGAAGAGATGAAATATGTCAACACTTGAAAATTTCTTGTTGTAAATATCAGGTAGACGGAAGAGTGTAGAATTTTGCAGGTGTTTGGTTGAAGCGAGGGGAACCTTTAATAGTTGGCAATGCCTTGTTCGTAATGACGGTGCTTGTAGTGATATATTACCGAGAATATTTGGACAGTCCAGTCTATTACGCATTATGTCGTAAAGCAGCATCATGTCGATAATATCTCTCCGTTGTTCGAGTGTATTGATCCTTTGGAGAGAGCATCCTTCAAGGTAATTAGCACAAGAGGTCTTCGATATAAAATTAAGTTTCCTAATAAATATTTTTTGAATATTTTCCAAGCGGTCAATATAACAGCGATAAGAGGGACGCCAGATCGGACTCGCAAATTCTAGTACGCTTCGCACATACGAAAAATACAGCACTTTTAAACATAAGATATCTGTGAATGCATCACAAGTCCGAAGTATGAAACCTAAATTTTTGTACGCTTTTTGTATAATAAATTCAACATGATCGTTATGCGTAAGTTTAATGTCATGAATAACACCCAAGTCTCTAACCTGTGTTGTTCTTTCGAGTGATGCATTGTTTAGCTTGTAATTGAAATTAATAACATCCTTTTTTTTCCGGGTAAAAGTAATTAATTGGCATTTGTTTATATTAATAGATATTTTATTAGTTTTGTAATACAGTGTCAGTCGATCGAGATCGCCTTGCAGCTTAATACAGTCTTCTAGACTGTTGATTTTTTTGTAAATTTTTTTATCGTCTGCAAATACAAGGAACTTGGAATCAAGAAAACAATCAGATAAATCGTAAAGAAATACGTTATATAATAAGGGGCCGAGATGCGAACCCTGCGGTACACCGGATGTTACTCTAATAAAGTTTGATCGGAATCCACCGATAACTGTAGCTTGATGACGATTCTTTATGTATGATTCAATCCATCTAAGGAGGTTTCCTCTGATACCGATGGCATAAAGTTTCGTCAACAATATATTATGGTCGACCCGATCGAATGCCTTCTCGAAATCAGTATAGATGACGTCGACTTGGGACTTGTCATCTAAATCTATATTGATAGAATGAGTAAATTCAAGAAGGTTGGATGTAACGCTACGTGATTTAATGAAACCATGATGATTATGAGGGATACATTTTAATGCTAAATAATATATGTTATCATAAGCGATACGTTCCAAAATTTTACCTAATACATTAAGAATAGATATACCTCTGTAATTTATTATGTCCAATTTTGATTTACTTTTATGAATTGGAACTATTTGTGCTTCCTTCCATCGACTCGGAAAGATACCATCTGAGAAAGAACGTTTAAAAAGTATTAGCAAAGGAGTCATCAAACCAGTTGCACATTTCTTTATGAAAATTGAAGGTATTCCATCCGTACCAGCGCCTTTCTGTGGATCTAACTGTTTCAACAGTTTTTGAAGAAGTTTCTCATTGACTTCAATGTAATTGAGATTATCGGAGATATCGGCCTCCTTAGAAAAAATAGGGGTGGACTGATCAGATTGCTGAAATACGCTTTCAAAGAATTCGTTAAAAGAATTACAGATGTCTTGACCATTAGTCAATAAGCAGCCTTTATAAGACATGTTTTGGGGAATGCCGTGATTAGAGCGTTTGTTTTTAACATAAGTCCAGAATTCTTTAGGTGATGTTTTAATACTACTTTGACAACGGGATATATATTTATCATAACATTCTGACTGTAACTTTTTAACTCGGGTTCTTAGCAAAGAAAAGGAACTATAGTCGCGAGGATTTTTAAAGCGTTTCCATTTTGCATGTATTTTAGATTTTTCCTTAATTAAATTTATAAGTGCAGGTGTATACCATTTAGGATACCTGTAACGTGATGAAAGCTTTACAGTTGGTACATACGATTCAATAATAGAATAAACAATATCATAAAATTTATCGACGGCATCATTAACAGAACCCGAGTGCAAGAGACTATGCCAGTCAATGGTTTTCAGCTTACAGTTTATAGTATCATAATCGCCCTTAAAGTACTTTTTTATAACTTGGCCTTTAGTTTGAAGTGGTTTTATATATAAATCTTTAATAACAAATTCTAAAGGGCTATGATATTGATCAACATTTACGAGGGGTCCATGACAGATATTACAATATAAATGTATATTTGATAACAGAAGGTCCAAGATATTACCACAGCTATTTTGATATAAATTATATTGTTTTAAACCTAATAAATTAAATGTACCTAATAAGTTTAAGGCAGAATCTGAAAGTTCTGTATTACATTGTTTTGTAAAATTAAAACTAAAGTCTCTGTACCAACTAATAAATGGAAGATTAAAGTCACCGGTTACCAAAAATTTGTCGTTTAACGTTTTACTATGAAACATTTGCTGCAGCTGTGGAGCGTCAGAGTTAGGTGGAATATAAACACCTATAACATGTAGGTCACTGCTGTTATAGCGAGACTTGACATTAAAAGAAGATTTAGGAATTGTAAGCCATACACTCTCAAGTTGTGGGCAGTTTATATTGTGACAAAATGCCGCAAGAATTTTTTTAACGCATATCAACACACCTCCGCCCCTTTTTTTGTGCTTACGGTCAAACCTAAATACATCATAGTTGTTATTGCATATTTCAGAATCCAGAATACCGTCACAAAGCCAACTTTCAGTAATGATTGTCGTAAGTACTGCTTTCAATGTTTTTATATAGTGAATGTAATTTTGTGCGCAAACCGCGGGCATTTTGATAATAAATGTTTAGTGTATTTAAGCCTTCCATTGTACTAAATTGTGAAGTGGATAAAATGATTGTTGATGATTTAAATTTAGATCTTGAGTCACGGTTGCACAAAATATTATAATATAAAACAATTCGTATCTTTTAACTATAAAATTGAAATGAACAATTATCGGATCATTACTACGTTTCTTATAAGCAAAAAAGTTGTAGTTTTGCGGGTACTTTGTAATATTAACGCAGTAAGCATAGATGTTTAGAGATACTAAACCTTTGGTATTCTGGAGTAATTTATTAAATATAATGAAAATTTTAAAATTAAAGCAAACAAAAATTATGGATGAAGTTTTGAAGTGTAATATTGTAGTGTTATTTAGATGATTATAATTTAAATATGTATGGGTACGTCTTACCAATATAACAAGTTTTTGAAACCATAATAGTGAATAATATGTAACTATTAAAGCGACCCTAAAAAATCCAACAAGTTTTCTTCCGATGTAATTGCTTTTGGTGGTGATTTTTCGTTACGGCGCATGTAAATAGTGCAGTTCTTCACCCAAACAAATTTAATGTTACGTTCCTTTGCGCGCAGTTTGCAATTATTTAAGAGAATTTTATTGGCAATTGTGAGGTGTTCGTTGACAAAAATCTTCATCGAATTTTCAGTGAAGCCAAGGTCGCATGAAGTAAGACCATTTTGTTTGTTATGTTTCCTGAAATTGGCTAATAGGTCATCCTTACATCTTCGGTCTTTGAGTTTGGCAATAATTTTCTTAGGTTGGCCTGGTTTTTGACGAATAGAATGTACTCTTGTGATAAACTCGATATCGTCTTTACCTAGATTAGAGCCAAGTATAGTTGATAGACGAAGAAGTAAATCGATTAAATTTTCGTTAGATTTTTCAGGAACGCCGACAACTTCTATATTTAGAAAACGCGTTTTCTGTTGTGAACGTTGGTGTTCAGTAGTTATGACCGATACTTTTTTTTCCAAATTAGATATAATGGTGTCTTTTTTTGCAATATCAGAATGAATGGTCTGGATTTGATTACCCAAGCTGGCAATCTGAGCTTTAGATCTTTTTAATTCATCCTTTAAGGATTCCACAACGCTCAATTTTTGGTCGATATCGGCCAATCGGGTGTAAACTTCTTCAATAACATTCGCATTAAACTTAGATGTTAAATCATTTAATTCAAGCCGTAACTGTTCAACATGCCCTGGCAAGGATGTTAGGGGTGCGAGCATCTCTTCAATTCTAGTTAATTGTACACGATAAGGCGTAGTATCATCCTGTGAGGTACAATTTTTGGAAGTCATGCCTACTTGAAGCGGGCTCTTTCTACATTCTGGGCACATCCAGGATGATTGTCTATTTCCGAGCCTTCGCCAACCTACCTCCGTTAAGCTCACACAGTAATAGTGGTAAGTAACTTGGCACAGTGAGCATATCGCACCGTCTAAAACATTTTCATCACAACGTTTACATATTATGTTATCCATGCCGAAGGTTTGTAGTCCCGGCAGGCGCTCGCAGCGACGATGACGTATTATAGATAAGAACACGACGACAGTACACTTTGGAATATGGAATGTTATGCACGATTGTTATAATTCACAACAGCTGATAGTTTTAATAAGTGGTTATCACTAAAATGGGATGTTTTTAACAAGTGTTTGTGCGATAATTATATTTAAAACCATATAACCAAGAAGCGCAACTCAGGGTCCCAAGACACAAGTATTTCACTTAGTTTGGGACCCACTGTCGTACATTAATTGTAAATCATATAATGGACAAATAAATTTATTTCATTTCATTTCATTTCATTTCATTCATTTCATTTCATTTCAATTACAAACATTTTTCCTTTATATTAGAAGTCCTATTGAAATTTCAAAGTAATTTAGAAGATCGATTTGTTGAATTCGTCTCATAAGGCCTTCGAAATAGATTACCATCATTAGGGTCAGAAGTTATGCAATAGCTGAACGGTAGGTATTGATTGTTTCACTGCTAATCAAGCAAAGAAAACGTGGTTTATATCTTCTATTATTATACTATACTAGTTGTTATTTTTATTATCTTACAGTCTATTTTTGTTTGATCTCCACGCAGTGCAAGCGAAGCTAAATATAAGTTCAATGTTGGTGACACGTGTGTGTTGCGTTTGCCCCAATTAATCTTTTGTCCAGAATTAAAAGTATGTTGAATCAGCATTGAACATTCTAGAACTTTCTCATTACGAATCTTTGAAAATAGTAAGTAGATATTGATTATGAGCTCGTGTCTCGTGAGTGTTTCATCGCGTAAGTTGATTTAAATAGATGGATGCAATCTTACAATGAATGGCAGAGATCGCTGCCTAGCGATAAGGCCGCCTTTTGCTTGTTCTATATTATGTGTTGTGTGCTTTTGCATTTGTATTTATTTATAAGCAATAAAGAATTTTCATTCATTCATTCATTTCATTCATTCAATGTTTTTTACAACGGAGACCAATAATTCTGACTAGCTTTCTTCGTTCGTGAAAACTATTTTACCCAAAAATTTCTAAATTCTATAAATGGTGACTATTCAAGGATTATTTTGCGCGATAAAGTATCAATAAAAATATCAAAAATTCGTCCACGTCCAAGTTCTTTTATAGGTGAAAAAATAACAGTAGACCGTAGTTATTTATACGCAAATAAGTATTTATAAGATTTTATATGTTTTTTAATACATCAATTATATCACACAAGTGACATAATTGATGTATAATAATAATTCTATTTATCACTGTCTATTATAATATTGAGCACTATTGTAACTATGTCGCTAACATATTATGGTTTTTACTTCCCACAATAGATATAATAAAATAGGTACATTCAGAATCATAAATTACACGTATAGTTATATTTTTTGCTCCCATAAAAGTTTAAATTAGTTATATAGCTGTCCATCAAACCAAAATAATATAAGGCAATCGATTTGAGTATACCATAGCGGTATAAACCAACATACGAATCTATGAATATATTATTTCTAATGCGAAACTCCGATGACTCATACATGGTAACAAAATGTATCTCGCAAGGGTTGCCACTGTTTACATTTTTAAAATAATTCGTTTGAATTAATAAAATATATTAATTCAATTAAAATCATAATTGAATTTGTTTTGTATCGAATTTAGTAATTGATAATGATCTAAATTTTTATTCATTTGCTATTAATCAATTTAGTACGGTTTGGCTGCGACTAATCTAAGGTTAACTAACACAACTTTATCTGTAAATGTTTTATTTAAATTGCTTGAGTAACCCTATTATAATTAGGTTATTAAACATATTACGTACCTAAACTCTAATCTAAGATAGTTACAAATTGAATTAAATTATTTTAATTACTTCTAAGTGGCAACCCTTAAAGTTGACAAAAACAATCACATAGGTATTCACGTGGCGTGGCAACGCGCACGATTTGATAACGGGGCAAGGTTATCGATCATCAGCGCAGGCGCAGGTCTAAAGAAATCCAAAAACCTGCCTTCTAAGGATCGTATAGATATCTACGCTTTTTAGATTGGCCGCCTTGGTTAGGTTTTTTGTTGGAATGTTTTGTTTTAAAAGTGGTTTTTGGTTGGAAATATTTTGAATTGACTGTTTCTTGTATTCAAAGTTTTAAAGTTGCACGAATAAATGCATTAAATGTGTCGTTTATTAAACAGATTGTTTGTTGAATTCAGACTTTCCGCATATAATTTACTTAAATTAGTCACTTATTTCTGCTAATTATATCGTTATTTTAGGTAAGTACATAAGTAATGATCAAATCCTGGTGCATCCTCGTGATGTGTCATAAAACAAGGAAACATTGATTATATTATTTTAAGTTTGCTTAAAACCATATTTCTCAATTATCATTAGTGTACCTAAACACAATTATTATCTACATAAAAAGCATTGAACACCTCATTTGATATACCATAATATCATTTCGATTTTAGAAGATACCAACTACAGGATTCGATCTCGTTATCTAAAACTTAAAAAATTACGTATGTATACTAAAACCTTCCTCAAGAATCATGCTATCAATTGGTTAAAACAGAACGAAAATCGGTGCAGTAATTTTGAGTTTCGCGAACAGACAGACAGACGCGGCGAACCACATTGTATTAAAACACGTTGTGATTTCCCAAATGTATTAAAGTCCGTAAACAAAACGCGAACCACCAAAGCACTCATCGACTAGCTATCGATAGTCGCTATCACGAAAACCGAATTCCTCCGAACCGGTTTAGCTTCCCACGTCAGAAGACTCAGAAGTCACAGGATGCGTGGAAGATGGTTAATGATTGCCGATTCGTTTACAAATGCCTTGATTGACGATGGTTTTAGTGTTCTTTTGTATGTTTTATGCGGTTTATGTTGGTGTTGATGAGGTAATTTTGGACCCTTTATAGGTGAAATAATAATGTAGATGATACAATTTTATCTTGATGGCAATGTTCGAAAGTAGGTATTCTATTGTTTTCAACTTTTGAAACGTCATTACATATTTTTAACATTTACCACCGATTCGGAAAGCAGTATCTACCTACAGAGAAGAACCGGCAAGAAACTCCATAGTTGCTAGCTAGCCTTTTGTGTTATAATTTCCATATCCATAAGTACTTAAATGACATGTCATTGTGTATGTATATGTATATGTATATTCTTTCTATGTATTTTCGTTTTAATAAACATGTTTGTAAATTAAACTTTTGATTTCTGAGTTCTCAGATGCTTTTCCTATTGTAGTAACTCAGCATGTAGGTAACATGCTGAGTTGTAATAACTCAGGCCCCGGAATCACAGACACAATAATTTAGAAAATCTATTGTGTCGTGGATAGGGCATGCAGAACCGAGTCAGGTTCCAAGTTTCTGAAACCCGGTTCCAAATCGAACTCAGAACCGGGTAGAACCGGGTTACCCGGTTTTTTAATAATACCTCGGAAAAAAATACGAAATTAAACAAAAGTAACTGTAAAAGATGGCCTTTTATTTTACGCGGCTTATGTCTTATTTTATTAAATTAATAAAGAAACAAAATTTCAATACTTCTCTTTATTTATCAGTCTTATAAAAGTACCTTGGTATCATAATATCACATATAAACTTAAACCTTATTCATTAACTGCAATGCAAACTGTAAATCAAAAAACCGGCCAAGTGCGATTCAGACTCTCGCTCCGTGGACTCCGAACAAACCTATTTTTTTTTTTGTCATGTGAAGTACTTACCCTGTAGGTTTTGAGTCCCATGCGAATGTCGAAATTTGTGAAAATTTTCAGCATTTACGGCTGTATCTTTTGATGCGTTGGCTTGTGAGTTTGACTTTTTCACAGAATCAAGGGACCGAAGACGTATTCGATATAAATTTCAGCTTGATACCAAAAACAAAAACATGACTGGATCATTATATGAAACAGTAAAATCAACAGCTTTTTAAATTCACGACAAATCTAATACAAATATTTCAGTAACCTAATATGTCATTTTGAAGCCTAATTTTTTTTTTTGGTAATACACCCGTAGGAAACTTATAGCATCTAAGGTTAGACAACCAATCAGAGCCACGCTTGAGGCGTGGCACGAAAATTCGCGATGCACGTGAGTCTGACGTTGCCAGATAGAAAAATTTGTTAAAATAATGCAGCAAAATATAAATAATACTTTATATTATAATATTTTGGTCGGAACCGGGAGAACCGGGTTTCATACTATTCAGACCCGGTTCTCAAGATCATCAAAAAAACCCGGGTTTACCCGGGTTTTTCGGAACCGGGTAAACCCGGGTGCATGCCCTAGTCGTGGACCGATCGGGCCGTTCGGAGCTCAAATCTCAATGGGTTAATACTTAATGTAAATTTCTATCACATTCTTATACATATGCAAATATAATGCATTAGTATAAAAGGTGTAAGATCCTTTTTAAATATAAAAACAGGTTATGACCATATTGCCAGTTATAGCTCTTACAAGATATTCGAATGAGCGAATTTGTCAACTCATTAATATTTATTCTCTAGACAGGAAGATATAATTTTGATTGCAGATATCTCAACGGGCTACTGCTTAATTTAAACTGTATAGGACTATAGGCTATATTAAAGAATTTTTATATTATATTCATAAGATAAATTAAGTTGATTTAGACGTATACGGTACAGACGGTACAGACAACATAAATGCGAAAGTAAAGGAATGTAACACAGACATGTATCTTTTTGTTGGATCTTAGGGGATAGATGAAACTTTGACGAAGATATAGGCGAATGTTTGTTACAAAAATAACATAAAAAATTGGCATATTTGTTAGAAAAGCGTGTCGAGAACAAACAATTTAATGTAGGTAAGAGCAGATTACGAGAAAATGTTTATAACAATCGTCTAGGAACTATAAACAATAACCAAACATAAAGCATACGTAAATAAACATTTTCCAAGAAAATAACTGAAAGATAAAGGACTGTCTTCAGCATTAAGGGGCGCTATTTTTAGACGGCATATATTCAAGGCCGAGAGTTTGTGGTGCAAACAAATGCAGTGGAAACAGACCTAAATATTTATGATGACGTCATGTTCTTGTTCGTAAATGTATGTAGGTAGAAATTTTTGTAGGAATATCTATTAGGCCAAGCGCGCACCACGATTTTAATTTTTGCGACACGATTTCAAAATCGCGCTGTAGAAAATCGCAGAGAGTACGGTGCGCGCACAGCGATAATTTAATAGTGATCATTACTCACTTCATCATTGATTTCGTACAAGTTGCTTGTCTTTATTTACTACTTCGGAGGATAAGAAAAAAAAAATAAAATTCGTCAATATTGGACTCATCCTTTTACAGCAGATAGAATTGTCAATGGTTTCTTTTATCAGAAATACATTTATTTTTATCAGAACTTCGGATGTATCCCAAAAAATTCTTTGGCTATTATAGAATGAAAATTCCGCCAAAAGGCCGCCCATTGCGCTTTTTTTTATTATTGTAACCTTTATATACTTAGTTATATTTTGTTTCTTGCACAATAAAGAGTTAAATACAGTAGCACCTCGTTAAGTCGAACCTCGATAAGTCAAAAACCTCCAAATCTCGAAAAAATGTCTTGTTCCCTTCCCTTCAAACCCGAAAACCTCTATTACTTGAAATTTTGTCCCTCTGTTAGTCGAAATAATCACCGAGTCCCTCCAAGCCATTTTGGTACATATTTTCACTCTATAACTCGAAAAATCAAATTTGACCTCTGTATCTCGAACATAGCAACGTTTTATTTTACAACCAGTACACTATTGTTTCTTAGAAAACATTTTAGAAGTATACGATAGTTAATTTATGACTCACGAAACACGTGTTTGCGTTAAGTATCTGATGACGAAATTATCGATTCAGTAGCTCAGAAAACCGATACTAATGATTAAGATGACATAGAAGACGTGAATAGTACATGCGCTCCATGGGTTTCCATCAAAGAGGCAAGAACCGTATTGAATACCTTACGAAATTTTATAAAGCAAACCAGTATCTTTGAAAAAGAAGAATTTTCTGCTCTTTATAGATTATAAAATGCTAGAGAACAGCCAAATTATCTAAAGCAAAAAAAAATACTGACTTTTTTAATGCCATATTTTTTATTTTAAAATGATTTGAAATAATGTTGATTTATAAATAAATAAAAACATGTTTGTGACCTCTGCAAGTTGAATTTTAATTTATTTTACCTCTGTAACTCAAAATTGATAAGAATAAACCTCAAACTCTTTATGTCGAATCAAAATCCGCCTAAGTCGAAATCCTCCATAAGTTGAAAACTCTATAACTCGAATTTTTTGGCGTCTCCCTTGATATTCGACTTATAGAGGTGCTACAATAAATTCAAACTTTTGACAGATTACTGAGTTCATGTTTACCAAACAGTACCTACCTATATAACTACAATGTTTACTGTTGGACAGACGAAACACAAGTGAAGTGCCGGCCGGGCCCGAGTGTGCGATTTTATTATCGCAGTGCGCGCGGTACCATACAATTTCATATTCTGCATTTGATTTTCGCGACAATCGCGTCGCGAGCAATCGCAGCAAAATGTGACAAATCACAATTTTAAAATCGCTGTGATTATTTAATCGCATGTGCGCGCATTGTCATAGTTACTCATACGTTGTATTTCTGCGATAAAATAATCACGCTGCAGAAAGTCGTGGTGCGCGCTAGCTCTTAAATTGAAAGGTATAAAAGTAAAGAGCGATAACAATGATTTAATTTGTTAAAGATCGTTTTTTCGTTTAAATAATAACTATACTATTTGTGTTAAATTAATTAATTTAATTATTTTTAAATCAGTATTTAACGTTAACTATTATGCCGCATTGTGACACATACTTAATTATTTATGTTATTACTATTATCACACTAAATAATAAAAAAAATTAGTTTAAACGACCAAGCAAATAAAAATTAACAAATTGTGTCTATATTCTATGATGTACACGTTGCTTTTAACGAAAAAATTTTTAAATTAGCAGTTCAATAATATAATCATATTGTTTTGTAGTCAATGTGTATTGATCAAGTCCAATGTCCACGTTTTAATATACATTTAGATAAATAGCCTACCGCTTGATAACTATGTTATGAATCATAGGTACATTCATCGTTCTAATGTTTTTGATTCTCATTTTTCCTTGTTTGTATATTTATTGGTACCTCAAACTCAAACTCAAACATTGATGTAAGTATTCAATTAGACATGTGAGTCTCAACCCTCATATATGCAAAATTTTTAAAGAATAGAAAAATCGAGAGACGGGATCGATCATTTGAACCATATGAAAGTATTTAAATAGGTACATATTATTATGTACTATAAAAGTAATTAAGTAAATATCAATAGTTTTATGCAGATATCTAGGTACTTACCTTCATAAAGTGCGTAAGTACTACTATTAACTAGAAGAGCAAAAAATCATGATTAAAAAATAACATTATAAAACAAATATCTCCGCAAAAACAAACAGACATGTCACAAAAAACAACGAGTATTTATTTCACTTGCAGTCATAAAATCAACATGTTTATTGTAAACAGTTGTTACTGCACTTAATGACAGATCAGATGCAGCTTCCGAACATACGAGATGGTTACAAGGTTAGGAGGATTCTTAGTGGAATGTATTATGTATGGGGTGGGTTTAACCTCTGTTTAGCTTTGTATGTGTATATAGATGTATAAAATGTAAGAGAAGTGTGTGGTTTGTTTTTTCTTTGCGGTTTTGGCTGTAAAATGTGTTTAGGGTGACGTTTATTTATAAGAATTTAATATATTCGCATTTCGCGAATATGGAATGAAGCGTGTAGAATACCTAAGCTAATGTCTAGTTTAATAAAAATCGATTTATTAGTTATTGTGAAATAATAACAAAAATCCATCCAAACCTATCCATCCTCACAAATTTTCACATTTATTATAATAAACGGTCTAGCAGCATTCAAAATCGCTTAAAGAATAGTCGAAGATAAATGTTTGAGCTAAAACAAATAGCTGTATAAAATGTAATCCCCGTGTAAGATAAGATAAAAGAAATCCAAGGAGAGTCCCGGGATCAATTTAAAGCTTACTTATAAAGGCGGTCGCGAGTAAGGATACTAGACCTAATTAGGTAGTGTCCAGTTTCTTGATGGTCGCCATGACAGATGGTTTATGTTAATTGAAGTTGGCTGATTCCGGATTTAGGAGTTATGAGAATGAGAGGAAGGAGGAAGGCGTAATGTTAATTGGGAATTGGGATTTTGGATGCTTTGGATAAGGAAGTTGTTCGAAGTGTATTTTTGTTTTAATAAGTAGTGTTTGGGGTGTAATTTTAATAATGACCATTAGCATCGTAGCAAATTACACTTAGGTAGATATATTTTTAAACAATTAATAAGTGATTACTTTTTTATTTTGGAATATAAACAATAGTGCAATGAAAAGCTTAGCAAAAACATTTGTTTAAAATAAAATTATATTGATATAAGTGTCATGATGTGTAATAACTCGTGTGGCCTTAATGGTTTGATCAATTACTAATACGGTATTACCATAGGTATTACGAGATTTTTATACAAAACATATGTACCTATATTATTTTTGAGTACAACGAGAATGAAGCCGTGCCTTACTTATTTATAAGTTGTATGAGATTTATAAATCTCATCCAAGAGTAAGTAATAAAAATCGATTAAAAAATGATGCTAGGGACGATGATGCGGGTACTTCAATAAAGGGTCCCACAGACAGCAGTCACTTGTAATCGTTTGTTCAAGTTCGTTAACAGCTTGAATAATATTTACTGAATATTACTTGTTTTAGAGGACCCTTCACATTCCTTATGTTGTGTTTAAAGATTTTTACATATTTTGGGCTTAGATTGTAGTACTATCCCACTTTCTAGTTAAAGGTGGTTTGGTTTATTATCTGTTTTGTAAATTTTGAAGGGTTTAGGGTTAAAATAAAGATTAATTATACTAGTTTTGTATGACAATAATAAATCTACTATTAGAATAAAACAATGTAACTGATTTAAAGCTTTATGACTACACATTCAATTGCTAGGAACCTGAAAAATTAATTCATATTGTCTATATAAGTCTGGTGATTAATCAAAAACTGTTTACCTTATGACAAATTTTCCTAAACAAAGCAACTGCAGTCTGTGACCTAGTAGTCTAACATTGAGTCACTGTTTAGTATTTAGTAATGAATGAGGAAAACTAAACTAAATGAGAAAATAGTACCTAAACCTGTTATTTAGTTGATAATATAAATCAAACATTTTTTTTATTCAATTAGACTTCTTCTAGAAGCACTTTTGAATCGATATTACATTTTTGCACGCCTCATAAGCGAAGCGTTGAGGTGGGTACTACTGTCACTTCGCGCAAAACATCTGATTTTTCAAACTTAAAATGTCTTTATGTATCATACATTGCACTTGTAAGATAATACATACACACACATATTAAGAAAAAACACTATTTTTAACGTTCATGATATTTTTGATGTCATTTTTGTTATTTAAACTAGTTAAAAAACAGTTTAAAAAAGTTCTGTCTTGGACGTCCGTGTGTCTGTATGTGCGGATCCTTTTTCTTGTTAACACGATAGCGACCGAAATACTTTACTAATCGAGTCTTTTTTTTTCTCTTACGCTTGAGTATGCTCAGGAATAGAACCCTTTCATTTTTCAGGGTCTGATTCGAGGTGGTTTAATTGTTATTAAATAAACAAAAATAATAATTAATAAATATTTATTAAAAAAAAATTATGAGGCGTGCACTTTTGGATTTTCCAAATTATTTTTACATTTACCACCGATTCGGAAAGCAGTATCTATGGAGAAGAACCGGCAAGAAACTCCATAGTTGTTCTAAAGATCGCGGACTTGAATAATATAATAGTTAAGAACCTTTGTATTTGAATGCAAAAGAGACAACCGGACAGACATCCTGTCAGCGGAATGTAGGATAGATCCGATGGAAAAAATACCTTTGATAAAACCTTGTTTTAAGAATTGTCAAATCTTAAAAGAAAGAGTAGGTAATTAATAAGATTCACACAATGCCAATAAAAAATAACATAAAATGATTTTTTGGTAGTTACCTAACTACTTTTAATGTCTATAAATTAAGATTTTGTTGAAACGTAATTGTTCTTTTTATACGTAATCTCATATAAATGAGGACAAAATATTCGCAATTTACTCAATAGCGAATTTAACCACCACCAAATTTACCACATCCTTTTCGCGGTTATAATTTGGATGATAAGAAATTTTCACAGCCAATTTGAATCTACTAAATGAATAATTAATTATGTTATCGCGAATTTAATAGTTAAAAAATAAAAAGTTACACAACCGTTTCCTGATATTATTATCATTGGTTTTAGTTTGAATGTGTGTATGATAAGATAGTAATGTGCGTTAATTTTTGCGTATTTTTTTTTATCTTGTTACCTAGTATGGAATTTGGAGTGTCCAGACTTAGTGAATGGAAATATTGATATCCGATCAATTGATACAAACCTTAAATATATTTCTTGAATAGCAGGTGAAATATTAATAATGTACGTAGTAAATAATTAATAATGTACCTAAATATTTTCTTATTATTTTATTGACCAAAAATACATAGCTACTATGTATAAAGTCAAGTCGCAATTTATTGATAGCCTAAATAACATACAGATTGATAAACTTAGTTATATTTATTAACAATTTTTAATAATGACATTGAGACAATTTAAATATCCACACTAATATTATAAATGCGAAAGTAACTCTGTCTGTCTGTTACTCAATTACGCCTTAACTACTGAACCAATTTGCATGAAATTTGGTATAGAGATATTTTGATACCCGAGAAAGGACATAGGATAGGTTTTATCCCGGAAATCCTACGGGAACGGGTTTTTCTTTGAAAACGCGGGCAAAGCCGCGGGCGGAAAGCTAGTAGTAAATAATTAATCATGTACAATGTACATACCTAAATATTTTCTTATTATTTTATTGACCAAAAATACATAGCTATACTATTTATAAAGTCAAGTCGCAATTTATAGATAACCTAAATAACATACAGACTGATAAACTTATATAAACCATTTTTAATAATGACATTGAGACAATTTAAATATAATTAATAATTATGTAAGATTTAACTTGTACCATGATTAATATAAGATTTATATAGGCTATTAAATGTGTATTTCATTCTAACTACGAGTAAGTTGAGATTGGTTTATGAAACATTGTCTATTCGATACTAATAGCGATATGTCTATCTGTTTAATCGTTTAATTATTATTTAATCGATTAGATATGTTGTTGTTTTCATATTTTGTTAAGCAATAATTTAGTAATATTATGTACAACGACATACTTATTGTTACTTATATTAGGTACTAGTATAATATTAGGTATATGTGTGCTTATCGTCTTGGATTATATACATTGCTATTGATGCGTGATTTAAATCCCTTATTATTTCTCAATAAACCTAAAGGAGTAAAATCCAAAATATGATATCAACGAATTTAGATAAATCTCTTTACAATTAGTTATAAATTATAATACTTGATTATATAATTGTCAGAAAACCATATGATATCAAATAACATACTCTAATTAAATAATACTCTACACGACCTTTTTTAATATTTTTTCACCGTCTGCGCAGATCTATTGTGTGAAATGCGCGGGCGCAAACGAGTTCCCATAGGCCATACGATCCTTCGTATTTCTATGGAATTCTGTTGTACATTCTTCTAAATGAGAACATGAATGGACTTGTTCGTTTGATAGTTTTTTAACGTCTGGAGTAGGTAATGGTAATTTGTAAGTGAAATATGGATGGATAAATCATTGGGTAGGTACGTAGATAAGGAAGTACATAGTAAAATCTGAATTTGTGTCGATTGTTCTTTAATTTTGAATAGAGAGAGTAGAGTAGAGTAGAGTAAGAAGAGTTATCAGCATCTTGTGTTACAAACATACTCATAAATATGTTATTTAATCATATTTGTTAATTTACTTGTTGAAATCTGTTCTAAGGTAGTTAACAATTTTTTATAAATAACTTTTCTTACCCAATAAAAATTTTCATAATAAAATATGTACCTACTTGAATAACATGTTCACCCAGAAATCAAATCAAATGAGGTAGGTATGTATTAATATTAAAGTATACATTAATTAATTAATTTAAAGGTTTTATCTTTCCCAAGCGAAAAATAACCCTCAATCAAATGTTGTCTATTTTAAAAATATAGGTACGTTTAAAATTAATAACCGCGTTTATAGACCCACGAAACAATGGCTGTAATTTTGAAAGCCTCATTTTCATTTTCATTAACCGTTTCAGCGGATAGGATATTTTCATTTACTCTTGTGTATTGCAATCAGGTTTACGGTACGTGTCATGTATTGTTTGGATTGAGAGTATTTTTGTTGTTCTTAATTTTAAATAAGTAATAATTGTTATGTATTAGTTATTCGAATGTAAATTTGGTAGATTGCGTTTGGTGTATTCTATACTAATATTATAGAGCTGAAGAGTTTGTTTGTTTTAACGCGCTAATCTCAGGATCTACTAGGTAGTACGATTTGAAAAATTATTTCGGTGTTAGATAGCCCATTTATCGGAGAAGGCTATAGGCTATATATTAACACGCTAAGACCAACAGAAGCGGAGCCACGCGGTTGAAACCGTGGAGCGCAGCTAGTTGGAAATAAATGGGGTTGGTGTTACACTTTTGTGTAATTTTGGATAATTTATAAAACGTTTCAACTTTATTTTTCCTCCAAAATTGCGTATTTGACTATTTACAAATTCGTCGAAAATACTGTTTTGGTTCATGCTCCTATTGATAAGGATTATTGTTTAAAATATTTATTGGAATCGGCCAATGACTGTAATTAGACGTAATCAAAATTCCTCTCCTACAAAATACCAATGTAGAGAACAAAAGTGCATAATAATTATTAAATACAACAATAAAGTTTTAAATAAACTCATATTGTGATTCGTAGAACTCGGCTATCTGCCACGATAACCTGTGTAGCGAGATATGGTTTGACAAGTTGATACATGTGTTGTTATGACACGGTTTAACCGACTTTGCTAAATGATGATATAGAAATATGTTTTGTGCTCACAAAGATTTTTTGGGTGAAGCAAATGTAAAACTTTTCGTTACGATTTTATGTGGTACAGATACCATTTTGTTTTTGGTAACGCTATGAACAGTAAATTGTGCTAAATGCCTACAGAAGGCAGTTAATATATTTATTTATGTTATCTTTAAAAACCAATAAAAAAGTACGGTCTATGTTTATAATTAAAATTATGTTTAAAGCGGGATAGAGATGTGTTAATTTTATAATTTTATAATATTAAAATTTCATCTACATAATATTATATGACTGCATATTTATATTATGTTTAATACCTAACGTTTTTTCGTGATCATCAAGAAACGGTAGTCTTTGCAATTAAACCATTTAAAAGCATTTAAAATGTAAATCACATCTTAATATCATATATTCGCCTACATTACTTAACTGTAAGCTAGATATGTTACATTGGGTAATTAAAAGGTAAGCCACCGTTGGAGAAAGTGTAAACATAAGTGGGATAATCGACTTTATGTCTAAAGAATTAAGGTCTTAAATAGATTTTTGGGTTGGACTCGACGAAGCGTGATTCATTCCTATGGTGTCGCGTGAATGATTGCATCATTTTAAGGTTAGGAATAGGGTTGGCTCATGTCACTTTTAATAGTGTGTTTGTGAAGTCATCGGTTGAAACTTAAATTGATATATTGTAGCATACATAAAGAATTGGAATGCCTATTGATACTCCAATTTATTATCATTATCTCTAATCCAGCTTATTATCATGTTTAGTCATATTATATACAGCATTCAGTTTTTTTACATAGTTGTTCAAAAAATATCAGTGAATTTTAAACTCAATTGACATATTATCTTCAGACTTCTGCCACGAACGCTTCTGATAAGCCATGATTTGAAATCAAATATATAAATGACACACAGACATAAATAATGTTTATAATGCTATCCTATACGTTAACAAAATGTATATATGTAAGTACATAGGTAAATGTAAATTTAGAACATATTTTGATGTAAGTAAATTGTAAATTGAAAGGTGGCAACCCTAATCTGAGATAACAACGAAATTTACTGGGACATGTGGTCAGTGAATTAAAGTTCATGTTACATATGGAATGGATATTTGGGAATATAAGTGACTCTAAGAAATTTAATTTCTGTTACCCACTTCACGTTTGAGTGACTTACTCATTGATTTTAATATTTGATGTATGTTATCTTTATTTTTCAACCGACTTGAAAACAGGAGGAGTTTCAATTCTAATGTGCCTTATTCAAAATATTATTTAGCAACAATATTTAAACAATAAAAATCAACCAAAGTATTTTGTAAAATAATTTTATTAGTTACAACATTCTTATTATTTAATTAGTTAACAATTATACAGGGTGTCCCACTATTGGTATACTAAGCGCGAAGGGACTTATAGTTTTGCATACGCTGATCACGTAAAAAATACACAAACAACAAAATAACGTCAATTTTTTTTTATAAATTTTTCCTGAAAATCAATGTTTTCTTCTCTAGCTTCGCGCAGCCGGCATATACCGCTTCTCTAATGTGAGCATTTTGTCTATGAAAACATAATCTTAAACGATAGCTCACGTGCTGGTGGCAAAAATCGCCCATTTTTGCTTGTTAGGGGTGTACCTACACAAAGAGTTTTAAGAATTCATCTATTTGAAAAAAAAATGCGTCTGGAATTTTTTAAGTATTACGTACTCAGCGTATGCAAAACTATACCCGCCTTTGAGCTTATTTATTTATTTATTTATTTAACTCTTTAATAGTTGTACAGAACAGTTGTACAGAAGCCTTAGAACTACTTACACATAGAACAGAGCTTAGTATACCAACAGTGGGACACCCTGTATATTTGTACTTGTACTGTACTGTACTGTTTGTACAATTGATCAATACATACAATTAAAAAAACTTACCTCTTTTACCTTACTATAGAAGAAAACAATCTTGCTTCTTTTACCTGCCTTAACTTTAAAAGAAAAGCTTTATTATTTCCAATTATTGTTACCATTAAATTTTTGGCAATTGAACAACACATACAATTAAACAAATTAACTGCTATTTTGATGATAAAATATATCGTCAGTACATTTTTTTTACCTTCTAGTAAAGAAAGACAGACCGTACCCTCACAGGCCTCTTCAATGTCCAGTGCATAATGATTTGACTGTGTTAGCACAGCCCTTTATCTAGCTTTGTTGATACTAAAAACAAAAGATGCCTAATGAACATACCGGGCTTTCATTGGCTTGTTAGGGGTCCGCCGGGAAGGGATTTAATATGCCAGCCCTGTGCATAACATCGTTGTATTATGCTAGGGTTGGCACGAGAGGAGTTTTTAATTTTTTTTTATTTTTATTAATAGAAAGGGTTCGTCTTGTTGTGCGTATATTTATTGGTACTGTAAAGTATTACATGCATGTATCGTCAACAAAACAGATTTATATTGTGTTTTATTGCATGTTTCAATGCAAGAAAGCTGAGTGTCGGTAGAATAGCAACGGATATATAGCTGAACTTGTCAGAAAAATATCTCGGTTTGACCTTATTTGAAATCTTTGAAGCAAAAATGCACATCATTGATCCCCAACATCAACATCAAATATTAAAATCATGGAAGATAAAGTAATGGTAATCCTTTAAATCGTATTTTCTTACTTTAAAGATCGCTAAGTAACACCGCATACTTCGTTTAACACTTCTAAAAATCAGTAACCATCAATAGTTGAAAACATAACATAAACAAATTCCAAACAGCAATTTGATTATTCCATACGCGAGTCATTTGCACGAATGAATTTGGTCCCTGCATAATATAATATCGGCCAGTCTAGACTCAGTTCTGGTGAAACGATGTCAAAGTATACAGAAGACGAACAGTAAGTAAAGCCTTGTCGATCAAATTATTACCTTCGCACCATTGATGTGATAGATGTAATAACTTTATAAATATTTTACTTGTCATTACGGCGTAATATTTACAAGATACGCATTTTGACGTATTTTTTTTTGCGGTGCGCATTTGGACATATGCACTTTGAAGAGATAGCTCTCTTGCGGCTACTGCCAATATCACGATGACTGCTTACCAGTCTCATCGATGCATAGCTTTGTGAGTGAATCATTTCGAACGTTTTGTAAGTTATTTCCGTACTGTTCGTATACTGTATACTGTGACGGTGTCGAGGTCGTAATCAATGCTCGGGCTTCTGGGAAATATTAGCGTTGTTTGCGCTGTTTTGTTGACAATAAGCTTATTAATATTGTGCATTATAATGTTTGGAAGGAAGGAAAACACGTATTTAATGCTAACCATACAGATAAAAAAATGCGTTGATGCGTTAGATCGTTTTTCTCTGAAGTCACTACTAGCTTTTTTTCTACCTTAGCAAAGAACAAGACCAAAAAATAAAGATGACCAAGTGAAATGATATATAGTATCTAACGTTTAGAACCTTCATGTATGTCATAATTATTTATTCTATAGAATTCATGAGAATGCCGAAATCTTTGCAAGTTTTTCCTCTACGTCAGAATTTTTATCATAATTGAATATTTAAATGAAAAACTTGCCTTCATTGTTCATAGATCAGTCAAAATATCTACGATAAACAACTTTCGTAATCAGACAAGTCATGTCTATCGATACTATCTGTCTACATATATGTCTATAACATTTTTTAGGTCATTCAAAGATAAATACATATTTTCATAATAAATGTGCGGTTTTAAATAAATATTATGCGTGCATTACTCGTTATTATAGTATGATAAATTAACAGAACCTAAACCTACTTTTATAAATCAATAAAGATTGTGTACTTGTATTATTCGGATTTGATGAAAACCCCATTAAAAATCCAAAATATACAAGATTCGCAAGGTTATTTCTGTATCGTTTTTTCCCGCAATGAAGTTATTCCCCTCGTATCATGTAAGATCTGAGAAGTGTATAACGGTCGCAGTCTTAAAAGGATCGCGTCAAGTTTTTCATCACATTCCAATAGACTGCTTCTTGGGTATGAAATTCGATGGACGCGTCTGTAATGAGGCGGTTAATGTACTTCAAACCAGTTGAGGTTTTGTTTATGGGTGCAGCTTTTTCTACAGTGATACGTTTTATGGGTAGGTATAGGAATTGGAGTGACTTGTTTCGATTAGATGGGACAAGATTAAGGGTTAAGGTTTTTCTTGGAAACCAGCCGTTTACAGCCATATAGCGATACATATTGTGTACGACATAAGACATTGCGTATAGAAATGATGTTGATTTAAGAACTTTATTTGGTTTACCCAAACATTTACGGATTTAATCGTATTGGTCATTCTAGAAACGACCAAATGCTCTCTATATATATCCCAAAAATTTGTTTCTTCTACGTTTTTCATAAAAAATTATCAGTATTTACGAATTTAAGTAACATTTTCCACGCTCAAACGTAAGGATGTTACCATTTACGGCTGTATTTCGTTATGCAATAGCTACAATCCCATTAAATATATTTAGCTGTATGTTTGACCTCTCAAATCGAAGCTGTGGGACAATTATTGCGAACTGCACTCGCTATAACCCGATAAAATTTAACAACTCTGTGAAATATATGTAAATGTTCGCGCTCTAGTTGCTATGAAACTCGCTTCTATGTGCACAGTTTTGGGTACTTTGTGAAGGTTATTAGTTTTATTTTGTTGGATGGTAATGTAATGTATTTGGCGTTTGTCGAAATAGTTCTTTCTTTAATGTTTAAATTACTGTGGTTCCAAACGTTTGCTTTTGAAAAGACTGGTTGAGTGATGGTCATGGCCAGTGATTGGTAGGTATATTCTTGGGTAGATTTCGCTTCATAGATTAAAAGGCATCACTAAGTAGTTGTTTTTTTTACAATTTCGACGTTATGATCAAAATAAAAACTCTCTGAACTGTATAAAATTTATCACAGGCAAATCCGTCCTCAGTGAGATCAGTAGGCACAAAGGTACTAGTTACCATTCAAAATAAGGAAGAAGAAATATTATTCCCAAACTGAGTAATCGGTTTATTTTTATGATTCGTAGTGGTTATGTTTGACCAACGTCTCAGTAATGTATGAAAGATGATTAAATATTGATTCAAGTTGCATCAATACCAGTTTAAGCACTATGCAAGACTTGAGAAATATCAACTATACTTAAATTTTCATACAAACATAACGGCACAAAGCCTGAATATTTGAAGAGATGTTTTAAATTCTGCTCAGTCAGCAGTAGCACTGACTGTTATGCTCACTGACCTACTTTATTAATTACGTTATATATTGGCCTTGTATGCATTCGCTGTGATGGGTTTGCGATTGTTTGAATTATTTGTTGTTGTATTCGTTTGTAGTATGCATCAATGGTATTAAAATTTTTGGTGTTTCACAAGGTAGTTTCTGTTCTATTTTAGTAGTTATTGTATACTATTATGTATCAGTATCTATAATATCCTAGATGTAGTGTGTGAAAATAAACTTTTAATTTGATTTTTGTCGAATATTTTCAAGACATTAACTGCCAAACCAACTACCTTAGTAGTTTCAGAGTTAGTTGACATGAATACCAATTCTTTAGGTATATTTCAACGAGTATAATAAAATGAATAAAATGTATTTTTATATATTGTTTACTACCTGTTTCGATTAATTATTATTCGATATCTCTTCTGTCTGTTTTATCTTAATAGATTGTTAGATAACACCAAACACGTTTTTCATTCACTTCATTTTGTTTATCTGCTTCATTATAGATACTAAATATTTTAATCGCTGTAGTTATCTCTCTTGATAAAATAACTGTTTTATTACTACTCGGATGTCTTATAAATAATGATCAAAAACGTTGGTACTATTTTCAAAGTTATCTTAGTTTAACTAATTTTGTATCAAAAGCTGTTATTAATATGAAATAGTTGTAAATAGACTCAAACTAAAACATTTATTTATTCTTGATTTCTTAGAATCGCAATTGAATCGTTAAAACATTATAAATTATTTATCACCGGTTCGAAAAGCAGATTACAAAGAAGAGCGGCCAATAAACTTTTAGTTACACTTTTAAATATTAGCCAATGAAACAAAAGTTTTGATACAATAATAATCATGACAAATGTACCTACAGCGCATCTAAAACAAAAAATTAGTTTTAAAAAATCTACAAAAACACGCTTTAGATAAACTCATGATATTATTCTAATGTCGCCGATCCTCGATTAGGACCAATAATATGCGAGTATTATATGTGTAGCCAGGAATTCGTTTTTAAATAACCAATAGTATCGCTTCAAACTCTAAACACTTCAAACTTCAAACTAAATGAAGGGATATGATTGGTCATTCCTCGCTACACATCATCGCACATTATTGTTGAAAAAGTACCCATGAATTGGATCAAAATCGAGTCTAAATGAGTCGGTTACATACAGATGAAGCTAGCAAGCGTGTTAAAAATACAAATAGCTATAGTTATTTTGCTCAATGTAATATTTTTTAGCTTACTGAATCGTGCGAAGGTTTCCTATCCTGAGCAATTGACCAGTGGGCAATAAATAATTAATTATATTAAAATTATGGGCTTTTATTAACGAGCTAGCTTTCCGGAAAGTGCGTTGTGTACTCGATTAATATATAATGATGTTCATGTTTATATTATATAGGTACATTGTTAATAACATGGACTTTGTACCTAATAACGATTGACGACATGCCTTTAGATTGTTTTGGTTTTATGGCCACTTTCCCATATTATAAGCCATGTTTATAGAAAGATATTATATTTTAAAGAAATTAATAAAATTCCATTGTGGTATTATTAGAAGAAGGAAAGAAAAGTACGTATAGAGAGGACACCACGAACAAAATCTATGCGACAAGCGCGGCGGTGAGGGCGCGCGTGGGGCGGCTAGTGAGTAATAGATTAAGCGATGAGTTTGTGACGTTTGCCTCTAACTCGTGTTACAAAGAGTGTAGAAGCGATGCCCTCTCTAGTACGTAGTAACTCAATGTAAAATTCCAAAAAAATATCCGTAGGAACTATCTTTGTCATAAGAAAAAGTCTGAATATCTAGCTTTACTTTTTTTTTAATACCTGTAGATTGCCGTATTAAATTGTTTTATAGTATATCAGTGAGACAAGTATATGTTTATAATAATTTGAGAGTTGAGACGCAATTAGTACAAAAATGTGGAACGGTTACACCTGCCTCGGCAAATTCATACGTAAACGTTTCTTTCCGTTCTGTGTTTTCTTTTATGTGAGAAAAACATCTTAAATACAGGTATTTTAATTTTATTAAAATACTAACCGTGAAAAAATTGACGCCTGGTTTGGAAAAATAATTTAAATAGTGGGTAAGGACTAAGGATTTACGTAAGATCGAAACTCTTTTTACATACCTAAATAAAATTTAAAAATATCTAACACAGATAGAAATCACACATACATATATACCTTGTAGTTTCCTATACTATGGTATATTATTATATGTGCTGTACAATATTCAAAAATTTAAAACCGTACATCAATTCAAAAAGAATAAAAAATACGTGTGGCACTCGGGGACTGCCGCGGTAAAGCTATTGCATGCTATGCCTTCAAGCCACACCTCCGTGCCCGTCGGAGTGGGGAGCGTGAGGTTTTTTCGTTACGGAATTTCTGGATTCGGTCCCCGCGCTCAAGGCCCGCGATAGAAGCTATGCAATAGCTTAAAAAAACTGGAGCAATTATTATTATTATTATATCAGCCTGTCGTGTCCCAATGCTGAGCAAAGGCCTCTCCAAAAACTGGAGCAAATCTAAAAAAAAAAATCATAGATTACTATTATTATTTTTGTATACATTATTATTATACAATGATGTTAAAAAATAAGTACTAACACTTGACATACTACTCCATATGATAAAAATCTAGCGTAGCGCTTACCTTATCGCAGATTTGAAGTTTTAAGATAAACTCGTTGATATTACTTATTCTCAATAAAAATATTTCAACAGTGAGTTTTTCATTTTCATTTCATGTGTTATTTGTACAATATATGTATAGACCAGTGTATAGGTAAAGTTAAATCGATAGCTTTATTATAATTCATCGATAACAGTTCAGTGCAATTTTAATTATTCGGAGCTTATTCATCTGGTTTTGATAAACTTCGGTTCTATTAATGTTAATGGGAAACTTTATTTAGTATTTTTATTTAATAATGAATGTATAATCTCTATGTAAAGAACCTAAAAATGAATTATTACAATGTAAATAGTTAAGTATGTATGTAACCCGCGCAAAACGAAGACGATGAAGCTTTCTCACTGTGACAAGAATCATATACTAAATACTATGCAAGAACGGCAATTAAATTTTAATATCGTAAAAATAGTGGTGTCAATGACCTCTAGTTTATAGGAGTGGAGGAAGTGGTTATCAAACTATCATTAGCATTCAAAATGAAGCCTGTTTCTGATATGACACACGTTTTTGCATAATTTCTTTAGTACCAATAAAAATAAAGATATGTAGTAGGTATATGCTCTAGCAGTCTAGCTCTATGTTCCTTGCTTTACTTTTATCATAATACTAGCTGTGCTCCGCGGTTTTACCCGCAGTGCTCTACTCCTGGTCTCAGCGAGATGATATTTAGCCTCTAGCCTTCCTCGATAAATGGGCTATCTAACACCGAAAGAATTTTTCAAATCGAAACAGTAGTTCCCGAGATTACCGCGTTTAAACAAAACAACTCAGCTTTATAATATTAGTATAGATGCTCATTCAGTTTTCCATAACTTATTTCACTTCCTATAACAACAAATAAGTCTATGCAATTCAATATAATCTAATCGTCTTGAGTCTGAACCTTCAAGAGAGGTTTAAGCCTCATCTTAGCTTAGTAACAGGCGAGATCGTGGTCAAGCGCTTCCCTATTGACCAAATATAAGAAAATAACTAAAATGATTTGCTATAGCTTATTTCAGTGATGTAATTATGTGCGTGATTATAAACAAAGAATCGTTCAATTAGTTATCAGCAAATTAGTTTCACCGCTCTGAATTTTATATCTATACATAGTTGCATACGGTCTAAACTACTTTCACAGCTTCCAATCTCTAATGTCTTCAATAATCAAAGGGCAGATTATCATGCATGAATGTGAATGTAAGATTTAACGCACATTACCGGGGCACGCTCTGTGGTATTTTAATAAATAATGACGCGTAAAACACGAGATAGAAACGGCACTATCTTGTTATTACTGGCAGTTTAGAAGCCGGGGAAAATCAATTGTAACAAGAAACAACTTTGTACGTTTACGAAATCAGATGCTGCAAATGGTGTAGTTGCGATGGTTTTGAAGGTAGGGAAGGGCATACTGAATGATTTTTTGACTGATAAATAACGTGTCGAAATTATACTAGCCACTTGAGTCTTGACACGGCTTCGCCCGTTGTACTAAACTCGTGATAACTCGGTAACTTATCTCGTGATAAAAAAAGCATCCTGTTACTAGCCAAAACTTTCTGAGAGTAAAAGAATTAAAAAAAAAGTAAATTTTGAGTTAAAATATAACAAAGCAAAACTGTCGGGCTATAATATTAGGTCGTATAGATATTTTATAAAAACGGATTACTCTAGTGTTGATAACCTCTGCTATTGTTTTTAAAGCGAAAGTAGGTATGAATCGCTATACGCTACCAAAATTTCACACAGTCCACGTATTATATAATATGTTACGCGAAATTATTGTTCTTATAATGGTTAATACAGTTTAATTATTTTGTTACGAATAATTAAATACGTCAAACTAGTGTTCTGTACAAATAGAAGATAGACTTAATCTATATTTTGAATAACAATTAAGGTGCGGTAAAATATATATACCTACCCAAGTAGTTAAGTATAAATAAGGATATTTTTAATTTAATTTAACTATTAATAAGGTGTAAATGTCAAGGGTAAAAGATGACGAATCAGCTTCGCACCACAGATAAGCAATCTTGACTAGAAAACCATTAACGCAATTAAAAAAGCATGTATGACATTTTTTTCTAAATCACAGATAACATAAAAATTTCTCTGTAATAAAATAGATAAGGAATGAAATTCCCCACGTATATTATATTGATAAATAAATTTCGGATACATAAAGCAAGTTCGTTATAAACAAACCAGTTATCGTAATATTTAAGTAAGTATGCAAATAAAAAACTATTGACACGTAAATCGCAACCGAATGTGCGACGAAAAAGCTTAGTATGCACGGCCGTTTGTCACGTACAAGGTCGCTAGATGTAGGGTTGCCATCGTGAAGTTTATAGAATAAGGAACATCCCTGAAGTTAGGCGTATAACATAAGCAATAAAGTATGGCAAAGGGATATCTGAAGTTAGACGTAGTTCATGGCGTAGGCCGTAGACAATAGAAAAGGCATACCTAGAGAATTAATGTACATAATACATATATGTATCTATTGATATAGTTATGCTTCTTGCTTTTAAAGGTAAGATTAAAAAGCTAGTTAATAAGATAACTGTGCGTAATAGAAGCTATATTGTGTTGGTTTCGTGATTTCATATTTAACTTTCCTATATCTACACAAGCTTACAATTTAATCTCACTACATAGTATAGTGGGAAACACGATTCTTGCAATTTCAACGAAGCACGACTATATTGTATACTTAAACATTTTTCAAGAATGGCAGCACTAAGGTTAGCAACCCTACGAACGGGCACGATACGGCTTGTGACACATGCTCGGGAATTATTTGAATTTTTCGACGGCTATTGACATGTATGTGTACGAATATGCAAAGAACGAGCCGGCTTGGACGTGAAGCTTCGTATAAATCGATTTTAGTAGAGATATAGAGATAAAGCATGTTTTACACGATACAGGTTACCTATGTTAAATTGTCAATAAAGAATTTATTGGTTTATTTAAATTGTGCGTTGTTTTGCTTTTTGTAAATTAAGTGTTAGAGAGATAACTAGAGAAATATTCATGATTTTAATTATTAGTGATATAAAAAAATGTGAATGTTTTAAATTCTTGCAGTTGTTCAATTTTTTTAGTTCATACACTTGTCAGTTGGTATGGTATTCATTGCATTGCCTTATCTTGTTATTAGCTTAACTGTTCCTAAAAGACTTCAATAATAATTAAGAAATCGAATAATCAAAACATTTTAATGGCCCCAAAGTGGTACGTAAAGCGTATCTCAGCAAGCTACTCGTTTGCCATTAAACATTATTTTTACTGCAGCGTTCCATATTCACAGGGATGTCCCCGTTTCGAAGTAATAACAAAACATTAGCATGGACATGTTTTTACGAGATACTTTTTATGCTCAGTCGTCAAACTGAGAATACATAAATGTGGGTTAAACACTGGGATAAAATGTAAAATCACATATTTTGTTGTTTCGCTGTTACCGAGCATTGACAAAATGATCGAATAAAAATGAACTGGAAAACGTAAAGTTCTTTGTCAAAGATGAACAATTATTTGCATATTAAATGTAAAAAGATCAAAGATTCTAAGCGCATATTTATTGGAGTTGGCACATAGCTGGCAGCGCTCCGGACGCCAGTGACAAGATGTTGGCTTTCATTGAGAATCTTTGTACATTGAATGGAAGTGATTTTATTTCAATTTTCGTCTCTTACAAGGAATTCCGATAAGAAATTGCAGTATCAGATAAGATTGTAGTAAAGGATAAAGGTTCTATCTTAAGTATTTCTCAAGCTATAACTTTAAATAACAATTTAGCACCTTAAAATTTACAAGTGAATAAATGTGAAATTCTTTGTCCCATGGTCTGGGAGAGAATTTGAGATTTTAACACATTTCCACTCACATATTAGTGCAAGATTCTTATGCAAAGATAATTAACAGTTAAAATAAATCATGCTAAAACTGCACTAATATATTTCTACAGGTACATGCTCTATTTTTAAGCGTATAACGTCTTTTTAGTTTTAGTTTCAAGAATATTTTTTACTAATTAAAATGACACGAACAGAGCTTGTTGTTTTAAAGCTTTTAGCACCTTTCCCGTACTTTGTGGTGTATGTTAATTTAAAGCAAGTCGTCGGAATTATAACTCTTCAATAATATCATGTCACATATTCATATTCAATATTGTAAAATAAAAACTAATAAATAAATTACAAATTTTGCATTAATTCGATATAGACTACAGGCCCATGTTGAAAAAATTATGGGTCATTTGACCC
>CAJQZN010019275.1:0-12330 GCA_907164685.1 Colias eurytheme | reverse complement strand
TCGGCCGCGCGGCCCGTGGCCGGGTCCACGTCCGCGATCACGAGCTGCACCGACGCGTGGTCCTTAGCGTGGATCAGACGGTTGCTGGCCGAGCTGCCGATAACGAAATATTTTATACTCAACACATCAAATCAAGCCTAATTTCGAGAGTATTGTAAAAATGTCAGTATGCATATTTGCGTGACCTATAGTCTGTCCACTATAAGAATTGCTTTTTGACAGCTCGATGGGTGATACCAGAAGTGATGTTCAAAAGATTATCGATTGTCATAATATTTCAATTAAAAATTCAAAATATTATCATAAATCAAATTAGGTACGTAAATAATAATTACAACGTAAACGTACTAATAAGATATGTAATAATAAGACCACATATTTTATGTTAAAACTAAACTAAACTAATATTTTATTATTTATTGGTTTCTATCTTACAATTTGGTTGTCTTTACGTTTAAATTATATAACATAATAGAAGTAGAGAAGAGATTTTCTGTATCGGATATATTTTACAGAGTATTTCTATCGATTATTATAATCTATCGACCCATCATTGAATAATTCTGCGTAGACATCACTAAGTGTCCATGAAGAACAATAATTATTTGTATGACATTTTAACATAGACAATACAATCCTTCATAGGCATTGAAGCTGTCAAAAAGCAAATAATATAATGGACAGAGTATAAAAGGCAAGATCTCTGGTCCTGTTGTTCTTAATAGAAAAAATTATTTCTCTCTAAACATTTTTTTTTTTTCATTAATCATTTTTATTTTTTACTATAGTAAGCTGTTTGAACAACAATCTAGATTTTTTCCTTAAGTTCAAATTTAGCAACTAAGACCACAACATTTTAATTATTCATTCAATTAGACTTCTTGCTGAAGTGCTTTTGAATTGTGGAAATACATAATACATAATTTAATATAAACCACTGATTTGAAAAGACATTTCTGCAGAGAAGAACCGGCAAGAAAGTGTGGTCGTTCTTGTATATCATTTAATTATCAATAAATAATAATCATACCGAAAGAACTGTTTTGTGGTTATTAAGCAACAACATTCTTATTATTAAATACTTAAAACCTAGGATTCTACCAAAAAAACACCCCAAATATAGTTTTTAATGAGGAAGTTATCAATATTATGTCTATACTAATATTATAAAGCTGAAGAGTTTGTTTGTTTGTTTGTTTGAACGCGCTAATCTCGGGAACTACTGGTCCGATTTAAAAAATTCTTTCGGTGTTAGAAAGCTCATTTATCGAGGAAGGTTATATATATCATCATGCTATATATCATCATAAGGCTATATATCATCACGCTACGACCAACAGGAGCGGAGCCACGGGGGTGAAACCACGGGGAGCAGCTAGTTATGTATGTTTATTTAAATAATTAATCACTCCTTGCCGATTTCGGCTACAGCGACTGCTATGTGTCGTCGTTACGGTGGGTCAACAATGCCCTGTCGTGCGCTCGGAGATGGCTAATATAGCCAATGTTGGTGAGGAATGTGCGGTCACAGTTTGGGCAGGTCAAAACACCTCCTTGATAATTATAATAAATTGCCACAGGTGGTCAGGCTTTCAGCTCATCGCGTTTGGCATCCAGGTCCCTGCAACGATGTTCCTCGAAAGCATTGATGTTCTGCTTTAACAGGTGTCTGCATTTTGAGCGATCATCAGCCAGAGACTCCCATCTGGAGGAATCGATGCCACATTTTTTCATGTGCCACTTTAACACATCCTTGTACCGTAGCAGTTGCCCTCCGTGTTTACGTTTGCTTTCCTGTAGCTAACAGTAGAAGATACGCTTAGCTTTCCTTTCTTCAGGCATCCAGAGTACATGAGGATTATTATTAAATGTACAATTGCCATAACCTTGTACTGCGTACACCAGCTTGATTAAATTCCAATTTGTTTGTAAACACTATTCTTCTTACTATTTTGGATAGAATGGAGACTTTATTATGTTAAGTTTTGTATATATCCAAATTAGTGACTATCACTGTTGTAACAATGGAAAAATAAATGATTTGGCCACATTCTGAACAAAAGCATTGTTTGTAAAACATGTTAGTAAAAATACACTTCATATTGCTCTGTTATTGGAGATTAATTCTGTCTATTATCGAATTTTCTTTGAAAAAATAAAATAAATCTATTATTTTAAATAAAATACTTCAAAAATATTGATGACTTCTAATATAACCTAAAAACTGTAACATGCACTCACCATTTCCTGGGGCAGTACAAGTCAACGAATTCTCCAGCGTCGTTCTGCATTTTGTGTATCTGAAATATCAAATTTCCGATAATTTTAACCACAATCACATTAACAATATGGATTTATAAGAATTTATCAAGAAAGTTTACCGAAACAAGCACGCGAGGCACTCAAACGTCAAGAGCGAAAAGAACTTTTTTAATTTTTTGACAAGTATCAAGGGTTGCCAGTTGTCAACTCTCCGTATTCATTTAAACTTAAATAAAAATTAAATTAAATTTAATATTTTTTAAATAATTATCTGCATCTAATCATATTTATCATTCCGATTAATAAATATTCTATAGAATCTTATTTTTCCCTAATAATTATTTAGATTGAATAAGTCATAAATTTTTTTATAATATGACCATATCATGTATAAATAAGGTAAACTCTGATAAAACCGCGTTCATTTAATGCACAGATCTAGTAATTGAATGTATAAATGTTAAACCTATTTTTTATTTCAATTCTTGTCACAGATCAAGTAATAATTCTAATAAATTATTGTATACATGCACTGAGTTCTCAAATAATATCAGTCAATGATTTAAAATAATTAAGTTTAAATTACAGGGAGACGGACGTCGGACAGGCTTTTATTACGTCTTGAAAAACAATTTATAGGCTAGGAGATACTGACACAAAATTGTGGGTCATATTTTGTAACAGTATGGCGGTTCCACATGACAGGGGTCTTAGTACGCAATGAAATTACAAAAAGAAAAATGTTGGTCAGAACGCTGGTACCGGCGGCCTCCTAGTCGCGTGGGCGTTAGTCGAAATTGTCGGATAAATTACGGTCAAACGATTTTTTCCACAATAATTTTAGGATTTACCGATAGCCCTTACAAAATAAGTACTACCGCCTACTGATCGTTCGATCGTGAAAAAATAATTATTGCAGATTTTCGGCGGTATGGGCATTAGGCAGTGGGCACCATTAATTGGAACTGTCTGAAAACCGCCCAGGTACTTCTTTTTGACCAGTTCGACTAACGCCCACGCGACTGGGCCGCCAGTGCCAGGCGTTCTGAAGAAGACCCCTGTAGAACCGAACCTGTTACAAATGACCCAATATTTTGTGTCAGTATCTTCCGGCCAACTAATGCGACTAATATTTTCATTCTTAGTTTTTATTATTCAGGAATTAATTAAAGAAAGATTATTATCCGAGTATAAGTTTATTCGGTGTACCTTCTGACTACTATTAGATAAAATTATTGCATGTATTTTTATTACTTAGGCAAAAAAATTTTTTTTCTTCCTGTTCTCCCAAACCATAAAGGAACAATGTTCCTTTAAAAGGAATATTGTTCATGTTAAGAATCGATAATCATAGAAGTTTAAAATAAAATTAGTTTTACTTTTCATTCATAAATCATTACCTCAAAAATCACTGCTCTCCCCTCCTCCCTTTAGGCAAGCCGTGGGTGTGGTATCTCCCTAATGAATTTTGTACCGCCACGCTCGGGCGCGCGCTCACGAGGCGTGCGAACTTATCTATTTTGATTTACGGTTCTGATTAAGCTTTTGTTTGCTTTGTATTTTATGTTGCAAGCATCTGTAATTATTATAAAGAGGAAAGATTTTCTCTAAATCTATAGAATTTGTTTTTTTTTAATATATTTTACTCATAAACTTTTCGGCCGGATTTGAAAATTAATTATTTTAACTTTGCAGAGTAGATATTGAAAAAAAATATATTATACTAGCGGTCCGCCCCGGCTTCGCCCGTGGTACATATTAGACATGGGGCGGGTACCCGGTACCCGGCGGATCCGGCACTTTTTTGAGGATCCGGCCGGATACCGGGTAATGGGGCCGGGTACCCGGCAGTGCCGGGTAATTTTACAGGAGCCGAAAAAAAATTGTAAGTTTTATAATCATTTATTGGGACACAATTTTTAATATTCATATTTTAGTATTGGCAGATTATGATGCAGAAAAGTTAACTTTTCTGCATCATAGCATGCAGCAGCGCGAGCAGCATTTAAGCGGCTTCTTTTTTTCCCTGCTTCTGAAAATAGCCGCTCACTGTATATGGAGCTTGCTGGTGTGGAGAGATACTTTGCCGACACCTTACTTAATATGGGGTAATGCCCTCTGTTAAATCCCCACCATTTGTACGGATCGGTATTTCTTGCAGCCCTAGCCGTGCTTAA
The DNA here is from genome assembly GCA_907164685.1 of Colias eurytheme. NCBI lineage: Eukaryota > Metazoa > Arthropoda > Insecta > Lepidoptera > Pieridae > Colias > Colias eurytheme. The sequence goes on along the minus strand of CAJQZN010019275.1, from coordinate 7,891 downwards.
GTAATGATCCAATTCAGAAGCTGCAGAATTTTTTTGTTTATTTATTTATTTATTTATTTATTTATTTATTCAAAAAACACACACTAACATTACGGTTTCCCAATACGATAGTGGTTTTACATTTAATTGGTTACATTGAAATTATAAATATTTAACATACAAATAAAGACATTATCACTTTTTATAGCATACTAGCGGTCCGCCCCGGCTTCGCCCGTGGTACATGTTTACGTTTTCTCTACATAAAAACCATCCTCGTACTTCCAGGAATATAATAAAAAAAGAATTATCGAAATCGGTTCAGCCGTTTTCGAGTTATGCGCTTACCAACACATTTTGCGATTCATTTTTATATATAAGATTACAAATAAAGCTACTCGCGTGAATTCATCCCAAGTGCAACAAAATATATCCGTTTTAATTGCTATATCATTGAGTGAACGAAGTGCACGCGTCATAGGTGCCTGACCTAGCAAGTTGGTGCGAGCGGACGGCACCAGCAGCAGCGGAGGCCGGCGCCGGCGCCCCACATATCCATCTGGTACATACAAATACATTTTACCCAGAATATCCGCGTTATGTATCTTACCTCTAAAAATCCTGAACAGGTACGAGATTAACGCCAGGTCCCTTCTAACCCTCAGCTCGTTATATCCCACCATGCCCAAAACGAATAAAGTCGGATACATAAGCGGATAGAAAGGATAAACCCCGTATAATCTCATGTAAAGGAAACGAGTGAATTTATTTTGTATGCGCTCTAGCATAAGATTATTGGGTTGGGCGGCGTCACTCGCGTCCGTAGGTTTTAACCACCTAATTATAATAGGCTTGCCCTACACGTGCCCCCCGGGTGGTGCCAACCGAGTGACAACTGGCCGGAGGGCTGCTAAATAATACTCCTAGGTGATGGTATGTGCGCAGCATCACCTAGTACTGGGGTTGGGGCCGATGAGGCCGCTGTGGAGCCGAAAGGGCCCAGCCCCAGATAGCGGCTGGCGGGTTTTATCCCGGCAGGCGTACTGCAAACTGGAGGGGAGAGGAGGAGAAGAATGGAAGCAGGTTTTAAAAATGAACTACCCCAGGAGGGTACCACCAAGGGTGGAGAATCCCTCCCTGAGTCGAACTCAGGCAGCCCCACGTATTCTGGGGGGGGCAAAAACTTGCTTAAAGAAACTGTCACTGAGGAGGTGGGATCCCAGGCCTCCTCGGTGTCAAATACTACTGGACCGAGAAACACTATTAGTGCTTTAGGCGCTGGGCCCCCGGGGAAACCCAAGGGACCAAAGCCTGCAAATTTGGGGCGGGGCTCTGCTTCGGCCAAGGTGACGCGACCACCCCCGGGCTTGTGTTGCCGACCTGCGGCTGAGGCGGGGCCTCGTTCTAAACACGGCCATCCTAAGGGAAAACCCAAAAAGTTGGCCAGCTCGGCGTGCGCTTCTCCGCCGAGCTACACTGAAGCCTCGGCTGACGTGGTGAACGAGTTGAGTAGCGCATCAAACCAAAAAACACAAAAACCGACAGCGGAACGAGTTGTTGCGTCAAAGTCGCGACCAGCCGGTGCACCGACGACCATGAACAGAGGGACCTCAGAATACCTGACGGGACCGAAGGAATTGGTTGAAGGAAATCCGGTTTTGGGTGTGACCGAGATGCAATCGTACTCCCGCCACCCTACAACATTACAAAATCCTACAGCGGAACAAGCTGCTGCGTCAAAGTCGCGACCAGATGGTGCACCGACGACCGCGCACGGAGGGACCTCAGAATGCCTGATGGGCCCGATGGAACTGGTTGAAGGGAATCCGTTAGTGGGTGTGACTGAGAAGCAATCATGCTCCCGCCCCGCTACAAATTTGGTTGTCCCCACTGCGCCGAAGGTTGGGCTGCGGGGGACCCTCGACCCTGCAGGGGAGAAATCTCCTGCGGGGCCTGAGTCGTGTCGCCCACAGTCATCGGTCGGTGGTGATCTGTCCTCGGACTGGACCGTTGTTCCCCAACAGAGTCGCAAAGCAAAGAATGCACCAGTTGGGAAACACCAGGAAAGCGACCCATCAGGGAAGCGGACCTCCAACTCGAGCGTCGGAACGACAAAAAACCGATTGAGCAGAAAACGACGACGCAAATTAATGGCTCGTGATCAACTACAATCTGAAGTAGATAAAACTACCGGCCCAAATCCGCATGTGCCCGCGGCTATAAGCGGTTCAGCTGCCGCTGCTACGGGTTCCGGACCAGGGCCAAATCGGCATTCAAAACCCGTTCAGACAAGCTCGAGAGACCATGCTGGCTCTAAAAGATCGCGTCTCGATGACACTATATCACCGAGAGGGGCGAAAAAGAAGCCATGCCTTAATGAGTCCCGGGCAGTCCATTCCGCGAGCTATGCGGATGCAGTTAAAGGTGATCTAATTGTGGCGATAACGTCTGACACACCAACTGGTCACCTCAACCAAGAACAAGCCGACCACATCCTGGCATCACTCCAACCCTTGCTTCATCAGGAAGCATTGAACTACAGGGAAGGAGACGCTCGCATCCTATTTAAGGGCAAACCCATATTTAAAGGGGGCGTCCTTAAGCTATGGTGCGACGATACGAGGACGGTGGATTGGCTCAAAGCAGCCACCAAGAAGGTTACACTGCCCTCTGGTGACAAAATCTGCGTCAGAAGACTTGCGGACGTGCCGCGTAGAGTGCGCTGTGGCATCCTGCTCCCAGGTGTATGGAAGGATATGAAGGTTGTTGGCCTTCAACTCCAGTACCACAATGACTGGGCGCAGGTACACCGCTGGTTGCTCCTTCGGGCTGAGGTACAGGAAGCGGAAACGTTTGTTGTCGTCAGCATACCGGAGGATTTGGTCTCTACGGTCATGGAGCATAACCGATGCCTAGGATTCTTCTTTGGCTCGGTCTATATTAAGTTCCAGGGGCCAAAGGGTAAATTTACCGAACGGCCCCCCGTATGGAACAAACCAACGGTGGAAAACGTGACCACGTCTGCAAAGTCGGTTTCTGACTTAAACAAGGCTGCAATACCGCCTAGTTTAACAACAGAAAGTGAGGAGCAAGCCACAGCTCCCTCCACATCGCGCGACACAACTGATGCGCCTATGGAGGTGACGCCTGACGATGAACTCATCCTGCTCTCAGTAGATTCGGGCGACCTAGAGTCGGCTGATTCGGAGAGCAGTGATGAGTACACCAGAAGGTTCGGTGGCTTGGCCCTTGGTCAGGAAGAAGGGGGGATGCTATCTGATGATGGCGAACCCCTCATCTGAATGCCACTTTCTTCAGGCAAACCTCCAGCACAGTCAGAGCGCTACGGCTCAGCTCAGGAAATGGCTGGAGGTAACCACTACGGCCATTGTGCTTATCCAAGAGCCGTGGGTAAGCAACTCTGGCAAAATCAACGGCCTCACTAACATCGGAGGTAAGATTATTTCCATAACAGGTTCTAATAAACCCAGATCCTGTATTTATGTCTCTAATAATCTACAAGTGCATCCACTAACAGAATTCTGTTCTAGGGATGTATGCGCCATCCTACTACTAGGGGATAACAACTACAGGCCCAACATTGTGATCGCCTCGACGTACATGCCGGCAGACGAAGACCCACCACCGCGAGAATTTGCCAGGCTGGTGGAGTACTGCGCGGGAGAGGGTCTGGAGCTTATCGCTGGTACAGACTGCAATGCACACCACCCCCTATGGGGGATGCCTACAGGTAACAACAGAGGCAGAGACCTTGTTGAATACTTATTTACAACTAGTCTTAATTTAGTAAATACAGGTGCTGAACCAACCTTCGTTACTCGCCGATGTAGAACTATCATTGATCTCACACTGGCGACCCCTGGCATCATAGATAGCATTAACAACTGGCACGTGTCAAAGGAGGCTTCTTGCTCCGATCACAGGTGGCTACGTTTTAACCTACAGGTTAACACTATTACACCCATTCCTACAAGGAATCCCAGGAAAACTGATAGGACACTCTATCGGGCCCATCTTGAAAACCTCCTCGCGAATTCATGCTTTCCGGACAGAATAATGCTTATACAGGATTTAGAACGTCTGGCAGAACAACTAACTACAAATATTATTTCCAGCTATAACACTGCCTGCCCACTGCGGGTAACGAAAGCAACAGGTGCCAAACAGCAATCCTGGTGGGGACCGGAACTTGCCAAACAAAGACAATTGGTCAGAAGATCACTGAACCGTGCAATGAACACTAACTGCGACCACGATTGGAACACTTACAAAGTAAACAAAGCTGAATACAAAAGACAAATAAGATTCAGAAGCAGTGCAGGATGGAAGAAATTCTGTGATGGCATTGAATCCTGTAATCAAGCAAACAGAGTGCGCAAAGTCATCTCCTGCTGCAATACGTCCAAGCTGGGATCGATCAAAAAATGCGACAACACTCTTACAAAAACACCAGCTGAGACGGAAGCTGTTCTGATGCAGACACACTTCCCCGGCTGCAAATTCATACAACGACATGAAAGGAAAGACACAGCAACCCACACACCATGTGAGGAAAACTGGAGTACTGCTGAGCTCATAGTCAGTAAGGAAAAAGTACAATGGGCAATCGACAGCTTTCAAGCATACAAGGCACCTGGTCCAGATGGTATATACCCGGCTTTACTACAATGGGGGGGGCCGATACTCACGTCTCACCTATCTGCCATTCTGACATCCAGCCTCGCTCACGGCTATATACCGACCAGCTGGAGGACTGTTGATGTTATTTTCATTCCTAAACCAGGGAAAACAGACTACACGGATGCGAAAGCCCACAGACCTATCAGCCTCACATCCTTTTTACTCAAAACATTAGAACGGCTCTGTGACAGACACATTAGGGATACTGCCCTCGTGCGTATTCCATTACATCGGAACCAACATGCTTACAGCCACGGTAAATCTACCGATTCGGCCTTACACTGTGTAGTGTCCAAAATAGAAGAAGCCCTACAAGAAAAATCAATGTGCTTGGGCACTTTCGTAGACATTGAGGGAGCTTTCGATAAGACACACTACTCAAGTATACAAAATGCCCTATCACAGCATGAGGTTAACCCCACAGTAGTCTCATGGATTATAAACATGCTAGGCAGTAGAGAGATACAACTTAGCAAGGATAAAACAAAGAAAGTGCTGGTCACCAGAGGCTGCCCACAAGGGGGAGTTCTCTCACCGCTCCTGTGGAACCTAGTTGTGAACGACTTGATCAGCACACTAAACAAAAACAAATTCCATACCATTGGATATGCAGATGACCTAGTAATACTTATCTCTGGTAAGTTCACGAGTGTTGTCTGTGAAATTACACAGAGAGCTCTATCAATAGTTGAGCGCTGGTGCAACAAATATGACCTTTCAGTGAACCCGCGCAAGACGGAACTTGTTCTATTCACTAACCGACGCCTTCTAGGAAGCTACCAGCTACCAAAGCTATTTGGCTCCGTACTTCAGTTATCGAAAGAGGTTAAGTACCTCGGGATTACCTTAGACGATAAACTCAACTGGAACAAACACCTTGAGAATAAGATCGAAAAAACAAGCATTTCTTTCTGGCAGTGCCACAAAATGATTGGTAATAGATGGGGGCTCTCCCCGAAAGTCACAATGTGGCTCTACAAAACTGTCATAAGACCAATGCTAACTTACGGCTCTGTGGTTTGGTGGCCAAAGACACAACAATCGGCGGCTATAAGCAAACTGCAGAGATTTCAAAGACTCGCCTGTCTGGCAATCACTGGCAGCATGAGCACAACACCGACTGCTGCGATTGAGGCAATGCTCGACCTGCCACCCCTACATCTTTTTGTAAGACAAGAAGCTCTAGCGACAGCTGTAAGGTTAAAGACACAAAACCTATGGAGAATGGTGCCTACAGCACACAGTAAGATCTTAACTATGGCAGCTGAGAAGGAGTCCTCACTCCTTGCCATAAGTGATAAGATCCCAAAACAATTCATCTTTGACAAGAAATATAAGATACAGCTACGTGAATACACGTCAGAACACAACAGCGTTGAAGACCTACTAATCTTCACGGACGGGTCTAAGACTAGAAATGGCACGGGTGCTGGGGTCTTCTCTGAGGACCTAAACATTAACATCTCGCACCCCTTGGGACCCCAAAATACAGTCTTTCAGGCTGAATGCCTAGGACTTCTACTTGCAGCTTCGGCCATAATTAAAAGAAATGTAACAAACTATTCGATTCGGATCTTATCGGATAGTAAAGCAGCACTCATGGCAATCAAAAGCCATGAATTCACTTCAGGGTTGACCCTTGAGTGTCACTTAGCCCTCACTAAGGTATGTGACCTGGGAAATTCCCTAGTATTACAATGGATAAAAGGACACAGTAGCTCACGTGGAAACGATGCTGCTGATATACTAGCCAGAAGGGCATCTGAAACACCGGTCATGGGACCTTTTCCCATTATACCGCTACCTGCTAGCTGGACCCGGATGATGATTACCCAGCTCACTAGCACTGCTCAGAGAGCGGAATGGTCATGCAGATCTGATTGCAAGCAAGCCAGAGAAGCCCTACCGGACATTGACTCGAGACTTGCACGTCGGCTTCTCAACCTACGTAGAGTGCAACTACGCGTAATAACAGGGACCCTCACAGGGCACGGCCCCTTTAACAAACATCTCTTCAATCTAGGGATCACAGACAGTCCGCTATGCAGAGCATGCATGGAGACCGAGGAAACGGCAGCCCACGTCATCATGGAATGTAAGGGGGTTGCGGAGTACAGGGCAAGACACCTGGGGTCTCCCGGGTCCCTCCCCGAAGCCTTTGGCAGCCCTCACAAGCTGCTTGGCTTCATGGAGGAGCTCGGGTGGTTTCAATTTTAGCTGGTTTCCCCCACCTCCCTCTCTCACGCAAAATAGGCGCTTGACGTCGAGTTGCGGAGAAATGCCCGTATTATTATTATTATTATGTTTCTCATTTCCATAATACTCGGGTACCACCAGAAGGACAGTACCCGGATCTTTGGAAGGCTTACGTGGGGACACGGATCCAACACGCAGAGGCCCTTTCGAGAATTTTAATGTGTTGTGGGACACCAGCCGCAGCCTGCCCATGACTGCACTATAGAGATACAGCCCTGGGCAGTCCGCGGCCGATGTAGGACTATTGCAGGGTATGGAAATTTAATGATTGGGCTATGGATTGGGATGCTAAATGGACTGGTACTGAGGACTATGGGAAACTATGGCACCTGCCTTTCTACTAAAAGAAAGTAAAAATATGTTGGCAGGTGGTGACTCGCCCTCTCACTGTATGGGCCCCCGAAATAAGTCGCTGCAATAGTGCGACAAGGGGGCAACATATTGTGAGCAGCTAAGGGTGGAGAGGCGTCCCTGGACTTTAAACTACGATCACGCGCTCCCTGAGGGTCCAGCATCACGTGCCCACTCGCCACTTACGCTTCGCATCCACCCTTCGAGCTAAAAGCTCTCGCGACTCCACTCTGGCCGGCCGGTTAAGGCAAGCCAGAGGTGGGGGTCCTGTCCTCGTCAGGCTTCACTCCGACCGGCCGGTGAAGGCGAGCCGGAGATGAAGACAGGGGCCTCCCCCGGGAGCACTCGGTTCCCGCGGGGTCGCTACTCCCCGACACCCCGCCACAAGGTGTCCTGCGGGTTGACTGATTGCACGGGTGGAATATCTATTGTCACGTAGACAATAGATATTCCAACCGTGGGCGATGGGGTCGTCACATCCCTACGCCCTTATTATTATTATTATTAGCATAAGATTATATTTAATTTCATGCGGGCCCCAAATAAAGGAATTATACTCCAACTGGCTTCTTACTAGAGTATTGTATAAATTAATAATAGCTCT
>CAJQZN010019272.1:0-15959 GCA_907164685.1 Colias eurytheme | reverse complement strand
TTTTTTTTTATTGGCAATGGTATTTTTTTTTTCTTTTTACGTTTAAAAGTCAGTATTACTCGTTTAATATTTTATTCTACGCGTCATGAAAAAAATATACAAATTCAAATTTATTTTAATTAATTTAAGTCAATGCAATTTATCATTTGGTAAAGACTTTGTAAACTTTTCTTAAATTTACATTCCATATGAAAATATGTGAAATTATCAATTTGAACTTAAATAATTATACTTTCAAATTTATAAAATAGGTACGTATCTAAATTATTTAGATGGGTACTTATATTATTAATAAGTAACTACCCCATAAATGTTAAATTTTATTTTCAAAAATTGTAACTAAGTCTAATGAACATAATAAAATGTTACAGAATTAAATACCTATCTGATCTTATTATTTTATTAGCGTACTAGATACGTAGTATATTATTATTAGTCTGTGGTACTAGTAATATGGAAGTAATTAGAAAATTATTATATTCCTAAACTACGTAAACAATTTAAAAATTCCTTCTTTAAAATGTCACTCTATCATATTTTTTTTATTCATTTACCATCTTAAAAGTCTGACAAGCTAAGGGCCCTACAAAGAACTCCATCAAGCCACGTCAAAAGAAAGCCGGAACTTAATTGTTTTTAACTGGAGGACTAGCCCTTAAATCGATTCCTTTTATTAAATTACGCTGTTTTCAACCTTATTTTCTAGGCAATAAGACGATAAATAGCGCAATGGTGATGTTGTTTTGCAAGTATAGTTTGTATGAAGTCATTTTGAACTCTATTATAATATAAATAAGGGTTTGAATATCTTGTTCATTGTTTGTGATGTGTAATGTTATTCGCGAAATTCAACTATATCTTTAATGAGATAGAGCTTAAAATCAAATGTTAGAAACTTAGTTTCTAATGTGAGCTCCGCAACCGGGAAGAATGTAAATTCAAAATTAGAATTTTCGAAACCAATTTGAAATAGCGCTACATTTTTATTTTTAATTCCAATATCTATTATCATAGGTATTTATAAATTATATTAAATAGTGTGGATCAATCAATTCCTGATCAATAAATCATTTTATTGTATTTTTCCAAAGTGACGTAGCTATAAAAATGTGACTAAAATGTTTAAGTATTAAGAAAGCAGGAAAATCAACCAACAAACAAATAGTCTTTGGTAAAAATGTACAAGAGTTTACAAAGGTTACGACTACAGTTAACTATAACGTAAGTACCTAGTTATGATAATATTTCGTACATATTTCCAAGATGTTTTGTAAATTTGTACAATATCTAAGAACTTTAAATAATGCAAAAAAACTATCGAAAAATCGCGAAATATCTCCAAAATGCTCCTTATTTTTGTATTGCTTCGTGGCCACAATGTTAAGGGCTATGAATGGTGACAGACACTAACAAGGGAATAGGGTTGGCAGTTGGCACTAGTTAATTTTTATATATAAAATTTTTTTTGAGGAATATGTTAATATCTATGTCAATTAATTTTATTCAATTTTGCATTTAAAGGTGAAATAGGCACTGATTTCTTAAAGTTATATAGGTTTTTTCTCAAAAACGTTGTGAGATATAATATCTTTAAATTTATATTGCGTTTATTTATGTATTTGATACATAATATTTTTTGTATATACATATATTTATTTATTTATTTATTTATTTAACTATTTTATGTACCATTACATTACATAATATTAAAAGAAATGGAAAACATGCATAGCACATAAGGCAACCTTATCGCTTATCAGCGATCTCTACCAGGCTGCCCAAGGTAAAGGATAATGAATTAATGAATTATAGGTACACGGGCGGCAATAAAAGTAAAGATAATAGAGAATAAACTAAATACATATTATATGAAAAAGAAGAGGGAATATAATACATACATATTTATTTAGAAGGAAAAGCTAAATTAGAGAAATATTTATATAAAAGAGTTTTAAAGGAAGTTTTCGAGGAAGCTCGTCTAACAGCAATAGGCAAAGAATTCCAAAGTCTGATAGCGGTTATGACAAAGGATTTACCAAGGAAACTAGTGTGATGAGAAGGAAAACTAAGGAGAAGGTTATCAGCGGAACGGAGAGTATAAACACCTGAATCAAGGAACTTAAATTGTTTTTTTAAATAGGAGGGAGAATTGGGATCGAAGAGGATGGAAAATAACAGCTTCAACGCATTTGCATTCCGGCGAAGTCTTATAGGAAGCCACTTGAGTTTATTGCGAAACTGGGATACGTGGTCAGTATACATTATGTACCAAGGCCGTCACCTGTACATTGTAAATTATCATTAACTAGATTTCCGCCCGCGGCTTCGCCCGCGTTTTCAAAGGAAAACCCGCATAGTTCCCGTTCCCATGGGATTTCCGTGATAGAACCTATCCTATGTGTTAATCCAAGTTACCCTCTATATGTGTGCTAAATTTCATTGTAATCGGTTCAGTAGTTTTTACGTGAAAGAGTAACAAACATCCATACATCCATACATCCATACATCCATACATCCATACATCCAAACAAACTTTCGCCTTTATAATAGTATTAAGATAAGATAAGATTCACCAATATATTGTAAAAAACATTTTGTTTTATTTTTTTGTTAAAATATAAAGTTTATATAAGAAAATTTACTATCTACATATTAATATTTTTAAATACAATGGATTGAGTCCAATACTGCTCTAAATTTATTAAAATAAATAATTATAAAATATACATAACTACTTACCTATGCAATATAGCCGCTTCACAATAAATATTTTTAAGCGTTGACAACCCTAGCACTATCACGTTACAAAACACAGGCAAGAAACTAATGACGATGTGTTGGCGGCTTATCGCTCCAATTAGTGTTCTGACTTTCGTGTTTTGTGACGTCATCTTTAGGTTTTTGTTGAATAGACGACAAATTGAAGAATACTTAGAATATAAAATCTAGAAGTAGGCACACTAAATTGAAAATTTACCAACTACAAAAAACACTAAATTCAAATCGCTTCATCCGTTTGGGAGATATTACGCCACAAGCAGAAAGTCACGTCAAATTAATAAACTCAACTTTTTGCGTCGGGGTTTCAAAATAATGTCTTATTAAAGTTCGACAACTTAATTTGCAAGAAACACTAGGAGGTATTTCATGTGCCAATGAATCCTTACTAATATTATAAATGCGAAAGTAACTCTGTCTGTCTGTCTGTTACTCAATCACGCCTAAACTACTGAACCAATTTGCATGAAATTTGGTATGGAGATATTTTGATACCCGAGAAAGGACATAGGCTACCTTTTATTGCGAAATATGTACCACGGGCGAAGCCGGGGCGGACCACTAGTGCTACATAAATAAGTAGCAGTCGTTTTGCATTTTGCAAATGTACAATCATACTAATTACTATACACAACTGTCATAATTCAAACGAAAAGTAAAAAAATGGCTTCTCTCCTTCAATACAAGTATTAAAAATTAATAATTAATACAATACCTTCAAATTAGTTTTTCGTCAATAACTAAAATTGATTTTATAAAAGTTGTTTTAACATGTACATAATATTATTATATTGTTATGCATATATCTTTCTTAACCTTTTTAGTGTACATCAAATCTTTTAATCAAATTTTAATAATTTTATAATCGAATCAAAGGACCTCTTTATTACTCTATATTAAACTCACCCTTTATTATCTGTGCTTTGTAAAAAGGTTAAATGCCGCCAAGGGATCTGACATTTCACTGTCATTATGTCATTAAACGACGCCATTTTGAAGATTGGCGATAAAGTCACCTTTTGTCAGATATATATTAGCTAAATTATAGATTCATTTAGTATTTAACAAATGCATAGCTCTCAAACTTAATTCTAGAGGTACAATAAAATATTGCTCGATGTTCTTTATGTGATACTGGCTGCTCCGCGCGGTTTCAGCCCCGTGGCTCCACTCCTGTTGGCCGTAGCGTGATGATATATAGCCTATAGCCTTCCTCGATAAATGAGCTATCTAACACCGAAAGAATTTTTCAAATCGGACCAGTAGTTCCCGAGATTAGTGCGTTCAAACAAACAAACAAACTCTTCAGCTTTATAATATTAACTTAATATTAATATTATTAAGTATACATATATCATAAAACATACTAGTTATGACAAATCGGGTGCGATACTAATAAAAAATAAAGTGTGTGCCGAGACACAAGTGTCAGAAGCGAATCTTTTTTGGCAAGATTCAAAGATATATTCAAAGATAAATCGTCTTACTCCATGACGTGACGGTATTGCACTATTGCCATGAAAGCGCCTAAAGAAGTTTCACTTCAAAAAACGTTAGATATTTAGTCAATGACTTTATATAAAATAAAAAAGGTGTATATAAGGTGTAAAGTGGCTAAATAGCCACATTTTATATCAGTTGATTTTTTCAGTCACGATAGGTAATTGAATCATCACTTTGACGTCTACTGGTGTGTAACGCACACACCAGTAGACGTCAAAGTCCGTGTTTGAAGATCGAATGTTGTGTTTGTAATCTATCTACATCTTTTTACTTTCAGTCACACGCCGGACACTCCATACAAAATTATCGTTTTGACAGTCACACTGTAGAGACTGCAAATGTGTGTGTTAACGCTTTATGGTTGGCACATTTGTGACTAGCGTAAAAAAAAATTCGCGTTTTTCTGATGAAATACATCCGTAAACAGCACAATATCTAACCATTTTCCATGAAAAACGATAATCACAAATCCAAAATAATAAAATTACTTTAAGTCAATTTGATTAATGTTGTCAATCTTCGTTGCGTATCGTCCTTGCAGAAAAATGTGGCCCATTTTAATCACGATCGCGCGGGGTGAGGTAATGTTTAATTTTGGCGGGAGGCAGAGAGTGTCCGTTCTGTAGCGTTTGTGATTCAGTTCAAGAAGCTTATAGGTTATAGTGTGGTTATAGCTTATAGCTTACAGGCTTAGCTTACAGGCGTCATTCAACGTCATATTTTCTTGTTACAAGTTAATGGTCATAGTGCAATCTCCAGTGTATTAGATATTATAAGCTTCTTGATTAAGTTATAATATAATTGGCTTTAGTATGGTACCCACTATAGAATCGAATTGAAGATATTAAAGTACCCACTCTATAGTATAAGTAACTCAGAAAAGAAACTAGGTAATTATCTATCCTAAAATAAGTCAATCCGATCAGCAGTTTTTCCCAGTAAAAATAATATAGGTACAGTATGACAAAACCGAATATTATTATATAAAAACGTGGGACGACTCCTTATAGAGCCCCATACTGCAAACCGTATTCCATCAAAAATATCAATATAAAATCATCCGTCCCATAACCGGATCAAACCAGTACTAACTGAATCAAAGCGGTGCATACCGACTCGTAATAACTTCAAATTATCGAACACCAGTGTACGAAGACCTTTCCAAAATCAACTGTCGCTCTTATTGCATTGTAATAAAGTCTATTTTGCCTTGTGAATACAATTGAAGGGGTCTCAATAAAATGGCGCGGGATCAACAATGGCACGCCATGTTGAATCGGCGCGAAAAGGGTTTGATCGAACAGACGAACTCTTTTAATTTTGCGAATAGAAGCTTCTAGTGATTTGATTATGGGGATGGTTTTATGCAGCAAAGATATAAAAAATTTCTTCGGTTTTAGAAAAAATATATAAATATTCAGATTTCCGATTGAGAGAGGATTATTTTAATTAATATCAAATACATTTATTTTGACATTAAGTAATCATTTATAGACAAAAAACAAGCAGCAAAATATTGTGAAATTTATGTATATTTACTCATACAACTAAAATAAGTATAAATAAATAATTACTTTACTAAACTGCCCAAAAAAGCGGTAGGTTTTACAAACTAAAACGGTTACCTAATTCCTACCCTCATAATTTGAACATATTAGCTGGCCGTCAGTCTTCAGCGCAATACACATTGAGCCCGCCGGGCCGCCGACATATGTCGGCAACTTTTTGTCGGCGGTCTAGTTGGCGGCTTCACTTATTACAAGTCGGAAAATTTGGTCGGCGGCATGTCGGCGGCTTGAGTAGAGAAATTTATTTGGCAGTCAGTGATTGCCGTGTGTCGATGAAGGTTGTGTGGTTGTGTCATATAATTTTGGTGGTCATGATAAAGATTAATTAACGTAAGACATTTTTCGTCGTCCCACTCCATGTCGTAAAAAATACAAGCATGTCACTACAGGTCGAGCGTCGCCGGGCAACTGAGCGCAGGCGTACCCAAGGGCCAAGCCGCCAACATGTCGGCGGGTAACACGCGCGGGCGCATGTTGCCGACATGATTCTTTTCATACAGGCCGCCGGGTTGTGTCGCCGGGCTTTGTCGGCGGCCCGGCGGGCTCAATGTGTATTGCGCTTTCAAAAATCTTCGTGCTAAGAGTGGACGTGTCAAAGTGAGTGACAGCTCAATTTATTTGTAAGAATTTAAAGATGACATGAGATACAAAGAAAATCTATGGTAATTGACAGTTACATATCTTACTTACCAGAATAACACATAATATTGTAAGTACTTGTTTTTTTTATTCCAAAAATTACCTACAAACACTTTTCTTGCAAGTAAATATAATAAATTTCAATTTAAATCCGAATTTGAAAGACCTCTTTAAAATTAGTAGGTACAGACTATAAATAAATAAATAAATAAATAAATCGTTTATTTGCAAGTAAACATGGTATACACAGGTGTTAAGAATAAGATACATTATTTCAGCATGTTTAGCCGTTATTCAACGGCATGCAAATACATTTTACATTAGATATACATTTTATATTATGTCTTCTTAATTTTATTTTATTAAAATCAATTCATTTGTTATTCATTCACATTATTATAATTAATATTTCACAATTCATTCATATTCATTACAAAAATTACATACATTATTACAAAATCAATATTAAGACGCAAGTAGACAATGTTAATTACGAGTTTAGATATTCTTTAACACTATAGAAACATTTCTGTTGAAGCCATTTATGAAGTTCTTTAAAAAATAATTTAGTATCTAAGTTTTTTAATTTAGTTGGCACTTTATTATATATTTTTACACTCATACAAAGACAGTTTTTATTATATTTTTTTAATCTAGGATTATCTTTTAAAATTAGTTTACTTGGATCTCTGCGACTACGGCTATTTAAATCACTTGCCTTTTTATAAAGATACATATGCTTAGTCACAAACACGCACATATCATAAATGTAAAGAGATGGCAATGGCAGCAGACAAAGTTTTTTAAATATCGGCTTACAGGACTGATCCGATCTCATACCACATAAGGCCCGTATACATCTCTTTTGAGCCAGAAATGCTCTTGTTATATCGGTACTATTGCCCCAGATAACAAGGCCATAACGCAAAACAGATTCCACGTAAGCGTAATAAGAAGTAAGTGCGGTTTTTAAGTTTGTAACCCTTCTTACTTGCCTTAATGCATAAACAAATTTATTTAATCTACTACACACATTTTCTATATGTAGTTTCCAGTCTATATTTGTATCTATTGTCACACCAAGAAACTTTATTTCATTTTTTGCTTGTATTTTAGGAATGTCAAAGTTAAATTTATTAAATTGTAAAAATTTTGTTTTGTCCAAATTTATTTTCAAATCATTAATGTCAAGCCATTTTATTATGTTGTCAATACTATAATTAATGTCATTTATGTGGTCATGTATATTATTTTTGTCAGAAGTTACAATTAAAGAAATGTCGTCAGCAAATAAGATGCACTTGTGATTTGTTATATTAACTATGTCATTTACATATAATACAAAAAGAATTGGACCAAGTACACTGCCTTGCGGTACGCCATATTTTATTATTTCGTAGTCAGAAAAATAATGCGTTATTTCATCGTTTTTATTTACTTCAGAAATTGTTACACACTGCTGCCTATTTTGAAGGTAAGATCTAATCCAGTGAAGCGTTTGCCCTCTTATACCGTACGATTCTAGTTTTTTTAATAGTTTATAGTGTGACACGAAGTCGAACGCTTTGGAAAGGTCAAAGAAAAGAGCTGTAGTTAATTTGTTTTGATTAATGCTGCCTAAAACTTTATCCATCAGGGAATATATAGCCAATGTGGTTGATTTATTTTTCTGAAACGCATACTGATCTTTAGCAATAATATTAAATTTATCACAAAAATTAACTAGTCTTTTATGCATACACTTTTCAAAGATTTTTGATAGAATGGGTACCAAAGTAATAGGTCGATAGTTATTTACGTCATGTTTGTTGCCTTTTTTAAATAACGGCTTTACTATAGATTTCTTTAACGCTTCTGGAAAAATCCCCAATGAAAAGGAGACGTTTATAAGATAGGTAAGAACATCTAGAATTTCATCGATACATGACTTTATCACTTTAGTAGTCAATCCATCATAACCTACAGAGCTAGTCGTCTTCAAAGAGTTTACTATCATCTTTACTTCATTAGTCGTCATGGGATTAAGAAACATAGTGTTTGTATTTAAACTAATATTACTTTCATGTACCATAACATTGCGATTTGTCAGGGTCGTAATTGAATCTATATAATGTGTATTAAATGTATTAGCAATATGTGTAGGGTCTGTAATTGTAGTATTGTTGTATGTAATTGTATCTATGAAATCTATGTTATTTTGATCCGCAACTTCATTTTTTATTACTTTCCAAACTGCTTTAGTAGTATTAGAACTGTTATGTATAAATTTTATATTAGCTAATTTTTTTGATTTATAAATACATTTTTTCAATACATTCGAGTATTTCAGGTATCTAATTTTATTTGCTGCATTTTTTACTTTATAATAATTGCATCGTAGTAAACGCTTTGTTTTGCAACTTTTTCTTAGACCCTTACTGATCCAATTTTTAGGTATTGTGCAGCTACTTTTCAATTTAATTTTAATATATGGAAAGCACAGGTTATAAAAAAGGCAGAAGTGTTCGTGAAATGAATTAAATGATGCGTTAAAATCCAACTCTTCACAAACATTTGCCCAGGAGAGATTACTCAGACATTCCCTAAATTTTTTTATATTAGTTTGATTATAATCTCTTTTAAAAATGTAATGAGGTGTAGGGAGATGTTTTATGATGTTTGTTGGAAAACTTATCAATTGTGCTGTCTCGTGATCTGACAAATAAAGAGGCAAAACGGATGCAGAGGCATTAGGTATATTGCTTAATATGTGATCTATACAGGCAGTATTTCTAGTTGGAACATTAATATGGATGTTTAAATTAAAGTTTCGCATCAAATGCTTAAAGTCATCAGTAATTTTCCCTTTCCTTAAGGTGTTAATATTTAAGTCTCCTGTAAGAACAAATTTTGTTTTTGAGTTATATTTTAAATTTAAGTCATGTAACAGTCGGTCAAGTCTATTTAAAAACGAATACGGATCTGATAAAGGTGTTCGATATATACAAATAATAATTAATTTTATGCTTGGAATCTCTACCCCACATACTTCAAATACATTCTGTGAAGCATATTGATTAAGAAATGATAGATCTTTAAAATGTAAGTTATTTCTTAGTAAGATACAAGATCCACCGCGCTTCTTTTCACGGCAGAAGCATGTTGCCATAATATAATTATTTATTTTGAAAAAACATTCACACCCTTTTTTTAAAAATGTCTCAGTAAGGCAAATAACATCTGGATAGCTATCAACAAGTTTTAATTCATTTATCGTTAATTCTAAAATTTCCTTTTTTGATAAAATGCTAGCAATATTTTGATGTAAAATTTTAAAATTTGTAGGAGTGTCTTTATACGCGAAAAAACTTATTTCTAACATTTGTTATTTCTTTATCTATAATATTGTTGGAATTAGAAACTATGTCTTTGGTATGAGTGCAATTACGATTTCTAGACCAATAGTAGGGCAGCGTACCTTTCTTAGGCTCACAATATATTTTACTTTGTTTACCGTTATTAGTGTCTTTAACTAATTTCTTTAGATTAGACGGCTTAACATATTCGTCATCATAATCAATTGAATCGATATAGAAATTAATGGATTTACAAACATTAAAAAATTTAGAACCTTTAAAGTTATAATTACAATTCATAAAAATACAATTTTTATACCACCTACACATTTTCTCAATGCTATCATTTAATTTATACAGATTCAAGTAATTATTATTTTTAACATTCAATACAATAATAGAATTTTTATCAAATTTTTGTAAAACACTCTGCAAACATGAAAGTACCATATTAGGGTTTTGATCATTTTCACCAATACACAATATTATTTTATCATGAGCCGTCAAATTTACGTTAATACAGTTCTTAATAATCTCCTCGCTGCAAGCATTTGGTTTTATTTCACCGTACACTTGATATTTTTTGTACGAAGTGTTGTATCGAGAAGAATTTAATGCTGTAGCTAAACCTGAACACTGCTGAGTTCCATAAATAAATATTTTTCTACAAGATACACGCGGTGCTGGACTGCAGACAAGCGTTGATTTTTTCGGCAACCGTGGAACATCCACTTTGAGATTTTGTAAACGTTCAGTGATCGACAGTATTTCTTTACATGCCATATCTAAATTGCATTGTAGTTGCATAATTTTTCGCTCCAGATATTCCAATTTAATTGTATCACTGAAATGGACATGTTTTTCAGTCACAGGTGAACTTTGTAATGATTGACTAGACAATATAGGAAGTACATTTGGGCAAGATGAATTTCGCCTGTTTGTATGTTTTGGTGCTTCATTTTGTAATGAAGTCAAATTTTGAAAGCATTTTAATATATTTAATTCTGTACTCATCGTTTTTAATTGTTTACGTAAATCAATATTTTCCATTTTGGATTCTTCAGATATTTTCCTCATATATTGAATTTCAAGTCGAAGTTGGGATATTTTATTGTTTAAATCCATAACGTTATTTTGCGATACAGGCTGTACTAGTTTTAAAGGTGAACAGTAAGAATCATCCGATGTATCGGTTAGAAAATGAGAATCAGTAATTTGGCATAAATCTTGATTTATATTCTCCGATTCATCATAAGTCAGACTGTGTGTTGGTTGTTTTCTTCTCATTGTTATGTTTGACATATCAGTTGGTAAGCAAGATTTGCAAGTCCATTTCAATCTAGATTCGACTGACATTAAAAAATATAATTTAGATAGATTAAAATTACACGTAAACAAAGAACGCTATAACCTATACTAATATTATAAAGCTAAAGTTTGTTTATTTGAACACGCTAATCTCAGGACCAACTGGTCCGATTTGAAAAATTCTTTCGGTGTTAGACAGCCCATTTATCAAGGAAGGCTATATATCATTACGCTAAGACCAACAGGAGCGGAACCACGCGGGTGAAACCGTGAAGAGCAGCTAGTATAAGTATAAATAGCTTTAAATTTCAAATCTTATTCAATTACTACTTACCTATACCGCCTCCTCGGTACAGTGGTTGACGCGTGAGCGTAACACTAAGGGGTCCTGGGTTCGATTCCCGGTGGAGACGAAGAAAAAAAAATATCTCGGTCTGGTAGGACACAGAAGGCTGATCACCTACTTGTCCCTAAAGAAAATCGATCAGTGAAACAGATGTATGCATAATGCATCTGCCCCTTACCCCACTAGGGGACATGGGACTTCACTTTATTGCATAACACCATCCAGAGGGCGTGGCTGCTATAGCAGGTGACATACCTCCATTACACCGTATGCTTTATTAGAAGATTAACTGAATCTCATAATAATTGTTTGCTTTGATGTGTTATAAGTACTAAAAGCTTTGCACTTTGCAGTTTTCACCCTTGGCTTTGACTATTAATATCTTCTTATATATAAAATTCTCGTGTCACAATGTTAGTCTGCATACTCCTCCAAAACGGGTGGACCGATTCTCATGAAATTTTCTGTGCATATCGGGTAAGTCTGAGAATCGGCCAACATCTATTTTTCATATGTACCACGGGCGAAGCCGGGGCGGACCGCTAGTTATGTTCTAACTTTTTAGGTTGTGTATTGAGCACAATTGAGTAGGTATGTTTTAAAAATAATTATTTTAAAGTGCTCAGCCTTTTGTGTTACTGTCTATGTTATAATGTTACGAAGCTTTAAAAACTAATAAATTATATACTAAAACCTTCCTCTTGATTCACTCTATCTATTAAAAATAAATTATATACTAAAACCTTCCTCTTGATTCACTCTATCTATTAAAAACAAACTGCATCAAAATTCGTTGCGTAGTTTAAGATCTAAGTATACATACAGACAGACGTGGGAAGCGACTTTGCTTTTATACTGTACTAGCGACCCGCCCCGGCTTCGCACGGGTGCAATGCTGATACTAAATACACTATAGAAAACTGTCGCGTTGTATACACAGATCACAGAACTAAAGGGTTGTATATAAAAACATAGCGGCCCGCTCCGACTTCGTACGGGTATAAAATAGATAGCCGGGCGGCCGGCCGGTAGGTACTGCCGCAAACGCTACGTCCCGCAATTTTTAAATCTGTAATATCTTCGAAAATATTCACTTAAATCATACGGTGTAAATGGCCATATAGATCTATATTAAATGAACAATGTATTCAAGGTATTTAAATGGTTAAGGATTAATGCTGTATTGGTTAAAATCGCATCGAAAATTAGCCATTATATGTCGTAAAAAGTAAATGACAAAAAAAAGTTATTGTGGGTTATCCATAAGAGATAGACATATACCATCGCGGACTTTTCTGTAGACCTTTTCAATGTGTATAATAGTTAGTACATTATTTTCATAAAACTCGTAGGGTTCAGCCTGCGTTTGCAATGTAAGCGGAACAAATGTAATTTTTTACGACATCACATTAGAAACTTCAAAAATAACAGTACTTCTCCACTATTTAATAGATGTTATTATACATATAAACCTTCCTCTTGAATCACTCTATCTATTAAAAAAAACCGCATCAAAATCCGTTGCATAGTTTCAAAGATTTAAGCGTACAAAGGGACATAGGGACATAAGGACATAGGGACATAGGGACAGGGAAAGCGACTTTGTTTTATACTATGTAGTGATATTTCAAACTAGCTGTGCCGCGCGGTTTCACCCGCGTGGATCAACAGGAACAGAGGCTCCTGTTGATCTTAGCGTGATGATATATAGCCTAAAGCCTTCCTCGATGAACTGGTTATCTAACACCGAAAGAATTTATCAAATCGGACCAGTAGTTCCCGAGATTAGCGCGTTCAAACAAACAAACTCTTCAGCTTTATAATATTAGTATAGATAAAACTTCGACAACCCTAAAATAGGGTTGTCAAATCTTCACGCACAATTAAATAAAACAAGATTCGGGACTTAATAAATTTACTATACAAACTCTCACATTCTATTTACATCAATTGATATTATTAAGGGGTTGTTAATACGTTTGTTCATTTCATTCGAGTCACGTGCCGAAGGTAGGCAACGAATAAACAATTTTCGATGTAATTGCGCTCGATGGAGCGTTTTGATTTGATTATTTTTGGTTATTATGCTTTGTGTAGTTTGTTGAATTAGTTACTGATGCAGTTTCTGCTTTGTTTGAACTGGCATAAAAGGTTTCTTTATTATAGGTATACCTACTTACCTACATGAAATAAATTTCTGTTTGTCTAAATATTTATTCGATTTTTTCATTTCATATGGAAAACTAGCTGTGCCCGTGACTTCATCCGCGTGGAATTATAAAAGTAAACTTACTCCCTATTACATCACCATCACCAACAGAGAAATTCTCAACAAAATCGGTGCAGCCGTTCCAGAGATTAACCGGAACAAACAGACAGACAAAAATGGACAAAAAAGGTTGCTTTGGTACCATATGCAATATGCATGGATTCATTTCATTTATCAAGTTTGTTAGCAAGATTTCATCCTTGACTCTTAGAATTGATGCAATACAAGTCAATAACTGCGTTAAAAACAACCGACTTCAAACTTGCACTTGCAACATTTACAAATACAGACAAAAATGCTCATAAAATAAAAACTACTGGGCCTATCCAAATAAAATTTTTATGGGACCAATTCGACACCATCCCGCATCGAACAAAAAAAGAATCACGTAAATCGGTTCAGAAACCACGGAGTAATCGGTGTACATACATAAAAAAAAACATACCGGCCGAATTGATAACCTCCTCCTTTTTTTTGAAGTCGGTTAAAAAATACAGGGTAATATTTAAATAATAATATAAAAATCCAACCTGTGTACTTAATAAAAAAATTGGTTGTCTGTAAAGTTGGTTTACTGACGATAGTTGAACGTGACAACGTCCGATTGTGCTTCTTTGTTGCTCGTTCCGCGCTCTCGCTTGCACTTCAAGTATTACATGGAACGCCTCAGAGCGAGGTAACGCCGCATGAGTCATGTTTTTTCGTGCGTGCAGCCGGCTCTATCGAATTATAAGACGTGGTCACGTCAAAAATTATAATAAAAAACCACAAATTCATTTTAATTAACGTTTATTGAGCATTCACACTACTCTACTATTTACAACATAATACATTTAACTTAATCTAACTTATTCTAGTTACATTGAGATCTTTGTCCAAACATTTGGAGGAAAAAACTTGAGAGGTGTCAAGGGACACCCGGATGGAACGAATTTCCTTTCTCTATGAGAAAGAGAGAGAGACAGACAGAGAAACACGCGCACGCCGCTTACAACTATAGCAAAAAGTGTCGTTACAACTTTTCGTCTTAATTTTTTCCGTCTAGCCCCCTTTCGTAACGCACGATAAGGAACTTCGTTCCAATAATATTATGAAACCGGTCAAATAATGATTTGTCAATTTTAAGTAAATTGTTTAATATAATTAAATGAGAGGTAAATACAAGGTAACAAGGTTTCAATAATTCAAAATAAATAGGTGGCTTGTGTTTATTTTAATAAAAATGAACTACATATTAAATAATTTCTATGTTGACGATAAATAGCATTTCTAAAGCCATTTACTCACGTACCTGCCGCCGCAGGGGCAATATGAAAATGAAAATGAAAATGAAAAATGAAAATGAAAAATTATTTATTTCAGCAAAAACACAGTAGGTAACAAAACAAAATTTAACAACATCAGAATTTGCTGTCGCTTATTATACAATTTAATTATTAACCGTAGCTCCCACACTAAGAGAACTATATTAGAAAGAATATTAGAACAATCTCGGTTCCAGGGCCGCGGCCGCGGCGGTGGGAGCAATTTCAGCTGTTCTCTAAATTGCCCCTGCTTGCCTATACACATCACTAGTGCAGGTACGTGAGTAGCCAGTGTAAAAGACAATAAACAAATAGGTATGTATTTGAATTAAATCTTCTAAAAATGCGATTTTTAAATAATATTCACACACTATACATTTAGAAGTAGGTAAAGCGTGTTTATTATTTTACCTATAGGTACCTACTTGTTTCTATAGATTCGATTACTGTTTAATCTTTATTTTACTCCAGGAATGAATATTTTATTAAGAATTAAGAATGCTTCAAAAAATATAAATTAGGTAACTACTGTATACAATAATTTTTGGTAAAAATGTGTTTGAATAAACAGATATGTTTTCAACTTTTCAAATACATTGTAAATTATAATAATAATATGTTATCTTCTAACTTCTAACATAATTAAATATCAGTTCAAATATATAATTAATCTTATAAGTTATAATACATATAATTTTGCCGTTTCCGTTGATTTGAACTCTTTACATATTTTAATTTAATGACGATTTATAAAAGAAAGAGAGATGGATTTTCATTCCGTATGTTTTTCATGGAGAATAAGTAAACATCCACTAATCCAATTTATTTTTGAAGTCAATAGGGATAAATTAATAGAATATACTATACAGGGTGTCCCACTGTTGGTATACTAAGCTCAAAGGAGGTTAT
>CAJQZN010019271.1:0-18903 GCA_907164685.1 Colias eurytheme | reverse complement strand
TAAAAAACAGTTTAAAAAAGTTCTGTCTTGGACGTCCGTGTGTCTGTATGTGCGGAGGATTTTCTTGTTAACACGATAGCGACCGAAATACTTTACTAATCGAGTCTTTTTTTTTCTCTTACGCTTGAGTATGCTCAGGAATAGAACCCTTTCATTTTTCAGGGTCTGATTCGATGTGGTTTAATTGTTATTAAATAAACAAAAATAATAATTAATAAATATTTATTTAAAAAAAATTATGAGGCGTGCACTTTTGGATTTTCCAAATTATTTCATTTCTTAGTTGATGAAAACGATATTTATCGCGATTTACCTATATTGATTGCTTTTGAAGAGAATCGTGAGAGGCTCCACTTACACCGTAAGAACGTATTTTAATAAATTTTGGTGCGCTGCAATTTTCTCTGCTTGGATGATTTATGATAATAACTTTGAAATCTTAACTTATAAATAAATATTTTATTTTTAAAAATCAAAGGCGGAGGAGCAGGAGGATAGGAGGAAAACGATAGTTATTCATATACCTACAATATTATTTTGGAAGACTAGATATTACGCGTTATTAAAACGTTAATCGATAAAGCAGATCAACCGTGAATTTAGTGCAGGATAGAGCGTGGGTTCTGCTAATACGATTAAGTTTTTAAATTCCTATAGATACGTTATTTACAATACAAATTTGTTTATGTTCTTATGCCTTACAAAAATAGTGTGAATCAGTTTCATACTAGCAATCGTCAATCTATTTTTTAATACTTAAATAATGGTTACTACATTCTAAAATTGAGATAAAATGTATGTGAATTTTCCAAATAAAAAGAGGGTAAAAAAGAGGCACGATTATTTTCTTCTTTCTTTTCCTGGATAGGTTTTTTTGTTCTGAATTGTGCTATTTGTTTTATCACTGATAGTTATTCTGTAATTTTCGCTTGGGTTCACCAGTATAATATATTTTCGATTATAATACAATGTAATACAGTTGTCTATAATTATTTCCCGATGTTATGTAATACGAGATCATTTATTTTAATAGACAATAAATACTGCTTGTTTTCCGTCTATAGGTTTTATTTTATAGATCTGTGACAAAGGCGTCTATAACAAGACAATTTTAGTTACAGTTATATATATATTTATTTACTGAACAATCAGATTATTTACTTTACGTCGCATCTATATATACTGTACATTGTAATGTTAAATGGTGTGGTACAATAAATGGTTAAATAAATAAATAAATTATGCTTTAAATAAAAAATATCAATACGAAACTGCGGGTTTCGAATTGTATGCGGAACTCTAAAACCTCACTAACTCACAAAATAGCCATCAATTTCTATCTCGTAAAAATCACTTTGGTTGCCATAGGTTATTAAAATAGAGTAGAGCGCGTTCATACAGAAATTATATAGAAAGTACGAGCAATATTTTACTTTTAAAATATATTCCGTGAATGCATGGGATATTTATTTAATAGGTCGTAAAATCTCTAGCGATTCTGAATGTTTCGCTTTAATAATTTCCATTTGTTATGTATCCTACTTACTCGTGCTGAATGTAATAGGAAAGTAGGTGAGGTGAAATGATATATTGGAATGGTAATTTTAAATTACAGATATTTTGTAATGGAGGGCTGGATATTTTTAATTGAGTTTTTGTTCCATTATCGTACGATACGAAGCGTAACCTCTATTGAATAATGTTGTACAGTAAATTATGTATGCGTATCGTACGTAGATGCATTTTTGTCTTGTTTTGCTTTTTCAATATTTTGGTTTTGTTCATAGTTAAATAAGTCAAATTAAAAATTAAATAAATAATGCTATGTTACTAGATAATAATTATATCAATATCAAGTTCTTTATACACTCAAATCTTGAAATACAAAAAGCTCATATTTCATTAGCTAATATACTATAAAAATCTCAAACTTTTGCAAGGAAAATTCGTTACTAATACCTACATATACCGACATCTAATATACGCCAAGAGCCGCCTAGTATTCTTACAAGCCTGATATGGAACCAAGCGGAACTGATTTAGCGATTTTCCTCTTGAACACGGAAATAAGACCATTTTCGAGGAGCACAAGTTAGCTTTAGTACTAAGTTAACGCGTCTTGAATATGCAAGCTTCACATGAGATAGGCGTTTATACGCCTTCGACGTTCTACGTATTTTTACTTCAAGATAGTGCCTTTTAGATGCTTTTAGTATACGTTCGTCTATTTTTCATCCACTTTTTTCTGTTTGTATTAGCCTAAATAATTTATCAAAGCAATGTAAATTTCTAAAAAATTATCGTAGAAAATAGAGCATTTCTTAAAGAAATAAACAATCTAGATCTGATTTGATTAAGTACAAAAACTTCATGAAACTGTATAAAATATATATTTTCGAAAGAATATGAGATACTTTCAGATAATTTTACATGTATATAATACGTATTTAACTTTCAAAAACATCGATTCGACATAAAATAATTACTGAATAAAATGCGTAGTAACATAAACCACTATTCAATTGAATTTATGCTAAAATAATATTAAAACAAATTAATAGAACTACGCCTAAATCAAAGCCTAAAGTTTCGTACAGATGTCTTTGACGTCGTTAGAATGGCGTTATCTGCTTTGATAATTGCCTATTCACAGCCTGGCCTATCTACTGCATAGTTGACTAAAAGTTATGTCTCTCTACTATTTTACTAGAAACTAGTTCTAACGATTCTAAACTAAGAATATTTGGTATTCATGTTTTTCGAAGGCTGGCAATAGTGAAACAAATACAAATTAAAAGTAGGTAAGTACAATGTTAATGTAAACTGATTCATGTAATATTATGCTCTATGACTAATTGTGCAATATATTATGTAAATAAGGCTTTGCTTTTATTCTTCAATTAACCGCATGTACCAGTTCAACCTGAGTTAGGTAAATGACGTTATTTTTACATGCATAACTCTCCATGCACTTAGTCATCTAATATACACAGTAGGTATAATAAGTACTTATAAAGACTTACATAAAATTACATATTTTGTACTGTAGTCTATTCCATTATCAAATAGTTTCATGTAATCTATACTCCTAGACTTAATATTATTTTTAATATAATAAAGCTGAAGAGTTTGCTTGTTTGTTTGAACGCGCTAATATCAAGAACTACTGGTGCGATTTGAAAAATTCTTTCGGTGTTAGATAGCCCATTTATCGAGGAAGGCTATAGGCTATCATCAGGACCGGAACAATGCGGGTAAAACCGCGAGGCACAGCTAGTTTATTTATAACATTCAATATACAAAGATACAGTATAACATTGCAACAGGATAATATAACCATCTCTTATATTCCATCACACGTATATCGGTAGAGTGCCTCTTGACCTGGTTATAAGCTTTAATGTTTATCAGTAAACATCTGCTATGACCGGGTTATACCATTAACAATTAATATCAACTCTTAGGCCTGTGTAAAGCCACAAATAATCCGCCCCTACCAGAATTTGAAATTCAAAATGTATCTACTCTGCGTGATTGTTATCACACAGTCTGTTTGTTCGTATAACATCTGCGGCGTTTCCAAATAATCAGCTGTATGCATTAGCACGTATCATAACTTTGATTAAAAATATTACATACTTATACAGGCATTTGTTTAATTTTGAACAGGAAAGATTATGTACAACCTATACCATACTTTTTAAATAATAATTATACGTGGGAGGTGTACGAAAATAATTAATAGATTTAACTATGTATGTTAATAAATTAAACACACGGTACAAATATAGGGGAAGGTAAGTTTAAATTTTCAATAAATAATTAGGAAGCTTTCTCATTTCCATTGTGCATTTTAATAAGTAACTAGGTACCTAGATGTTGCTTACTGGATAAATATACATACCTACTATGTATTTGTAGATATTCATATTGCGTGAAGTCGAAATAAACTATTGTAGGAAAGTAAGATAAAACTGAAACTCGATTTTGTAACTTTTTAGTAATCTTTTGCACGTGGTTACCTTTTTTTCCTCTACCGATACCGAAATGTTTTGACAATTTGATTGACAAAGTTATTTTCAAAACTATTTTCATAATATAGGTTCTGCGTACACTATTGTGTTTTACGTGATCGTTCATACATGTCGAAGATATTAGAATATTACTATTATCTAGTTTTCAAATATAATTCAATAATACTACAGCTAACTACCTAAAAGCATAGATTCTATTTCAAATTATTATAAATTTATAATTCACTTTCAAACATTACTGCTACATTTAGTAGTCAGCGAATTTCGAGCACAAAACCGGTTTGTTATTTAGTAACAGTTTAGACAAGCGGGTTAGGGAGATTAATTCATGCCATTTCACGGGAATTTAAGTTCAGCTGGCTCGCAGGTATTCTGGAATAGTGAGCAAATCTACAATAAACAGCGATATAAGTTAAATATAAAGAGAGAAGAATAGAAGTTTTTATTTAAAAACGTAAAGATACCTATCTATACTTAGGAATAATGAGTATGACTAGGATTATAAATGTGTTAAATATGGATGTGTTGTGTGTAAATATGGATGACGCAGAGAAGAGGACATGGGAAGCAGGCAAACTATTTTTATGAATATATCCTAAATAAATGAATTTTGGAATGATGGCGTAAAATCATGTGAACATAATAAGGAATGAGGCGTTGTGTTCTAGAATTTATTAGATAAATAACATGCATGACGCAGTGCCGAGATGCGAATCAGGAAAAATTACTTATTACCTATAATATAGGTAACAATAGATGATAATATTATTTATTAAATCAGCATATTATATACCATAACCACCTAAAAAAGGTTTTCTATAAATATTTATAACGCATTATAGTTTTGATTAAGTCAATAAAAAATATTATGAAAATGAATCCAAATTATGATTAATAATTCATATCTAAAGTGCTGGAAAATCCACACTACAGATACTGGGAAATATAATTGCGGTAGATTGAATGACTTCTTGTATAAATTATCTAGCTTACCAAGAGTTAAACCAACTACTTTGTTTTGTATAATTAGTGTATAAAATCTGGAAGAATTAAGTTCATTTTGCATCTGCCCATCTACGTAATTTACCTACAACCTTTAATATCCTACCGAAAGTGTTTGAGGATGGATGGATGGATGTATCTAGATAGATGGATGTTTGTTATTCTTTATCATAAAAACTACTGAACTGATCCCGGTGAAATTTTGTATAAGCTAGTCTTTAAATAATGCTCAGTTAATATTATTAATGTGAAAGTGTGTTTGTTCATCTTTCATGCATGTTCTATCATACCGACTTCATGGTTTGAAGTTTTGGAGACTAGAGAAATATCTAATTACTATGGCTTTTGAGTTTTGACCATGCGGGCGCAGCTACGGTACCAGATAGGTACAATAAAATTTGAAGACGCTATTTATTATGTAAAAGCTCATGAGTGCCTTGTTATAACAATGTTTATACGCCCTTTATTATTTATATGGTAATGTTTACCTTCAACGTTTTTTGCGTATTTGCTAACATTTTTGGCAAAGGCGTTTATTTGCGAATGTTTCGTCCAATAAGTGGGATTGCCGAAGGCCATACTCCATTAGACATTTCTCGTGTTTCCTTAAATGTATTGATGTCTGTATATTAGAAGGTAGGACATTTCTTTCATTAAAGTATGAATTGAGAAGGCACTTTTCAATTTATTACAATTCCATTCCAGCTCTCATCATTCCAGAATGTACATCTTAACGAATAACTTATTAAGTGTGGATTTTATGTAGGTTATTTTGCGTAGCTATTTATTGAATTAATTATAATATGTATATTCTTTTACATTTCTTCATATTAAGTTTAATTAGTCCTTAGGTAACAATATATTTTTAGTAGCCTTTGGCAGGCGCTTCGAATACCGATCACTCCAGACCTTACCGCTTTGAGAATAAGTTAGGTACCTAAGAAGCTTGACAATATTTAAATCATTCTCTCTCGTATTAACTCAAAAACAAGAATGAACAGTTATTCAAAGAAAAAGAATTACCTACTATTGTAAGAAGTAAGGAAGTATGAAGACAATTTAATAAAAACAGTTGGTTTGAACGTCTCGTAAACTTTAAATGGCTAATGTCAAGTGTTTTACAAGAAAATGGGAAACAGAAGGCTAGATTTAACATTTTTATATCTAATAATTCATAAATACTATAGTTATTTAGGATTGTGTGTAAAGACTTTAAGACGAAAATAAAAAGAGGAGTTATTTTAATTATGTCAGTCTTTCTGTTTCAACGAAATCAAATTATGCTATTTTGACAAAACAGTCCCAAAAATAAATTTGCAACATTTTTTAACATTACATAGAACACATTTAGCTGCATATTATGTATAAGGAAAAATAAATTCAGCTAAGCTTAATAATTAAAGTTGATTATTTTTTGTGCGTTGCTCTATATCTAATGTAGTTCCAGTTCAGTTAATAACAGAACAACTAATTTGTCATTCAATCTAAATGAGCAGACTAATAATATGATAGTAGTAGTAGACTGGTTGACATAGTAGTTTAAACTAGTTCATCAACAAACTTGTTGTTTGGTTTAGTTTGAAGAAACAACACAATTTATCTAAACCCTTGTTTCCAAGTCTTTCCATGTTTGTATTTTCACAAAATTCAGAAAAGCTTATAAGCGAAGTTTTGTATTACCCCATAACAGTGTAACTTATAAACTAAACACATTCTACAGGTTTTGCAAGTCTAGTGAATATAATGGGAACCAGGAGCTGACTGCAACATTTTTATCCAGATATTCCAGTATTTCAAGTCGTTCAAGTTTTACTTGGACTTTAGTACCACAAGAATGTAGAGCCATACTAACTTATTCCTGAACTATCTTTTTGTGTGAATATTCATATAATGTTTTGTACATAGGTATAGTACAGTATTTTCTTCTAAAGTAGAAACCTAATTTATTACAAGTTTAAAAATCAAACCCGTTTCCAAATATAGCACTATATTAGTACTTGTTAATTATTCTCTTCATAGAAACTACTAAAAACATTAATTATTTATTCAATAATCAAACCCACACAATCTTTCAATAAATACTTGAATTTAAATCCTACTACAAATTATTTTATATAAGGACGACGGGACACTGTTGGAATCTAGAAAGGAAGTGCATACAATAAGTACCACATCATCTATCATTATATTATCATTTACTCATAATGAAAATCGCTGATTGAATCTGCCCCATTGTTAATTTTCTTCCTCGATTTATTACATACATCCCTCGTTATTACCGATTCACTAGTATAAATGGTAGTTCAAACTGCCTGTTTGTAAATTTCCACTTGTGTCAATGAATCATATTATAATATCGCAATAAACCTTTGCGTGAATTAAATCAGTACTTGAATAGCACGCACGATATACATACTTTATTAAGCCACTCCACACAGAGCGAGCAGCCTCGCGAATCAATTGAAGCAGGCAGCAAACGCGCATCCTCAGCTAAGCCACAGCCCACATCCACCTGAGCAGTGAGCATGCAACTTCGCGCAGCAATAAATAATTTATTTAAAACATATAATTTACACATTGTATTTGTTATCTCTATAGAACTCTGCATTTTATAGTTCAGAAACACACAATTCAATTGTTCCATTTTTATTTGCTTTTATTTCGATTTGACGATTAAACTTCTCTTCCGTACTTTACTTAATATGTAACAGTGTTATAATTCTCAGTTTTATGACTGTTAGAGCCTCAGCCCAGCGTCCTCACTGACTGATTTGCTTCACTTCAATTCCTTCGCGAGGCTACTCACTCTGTGTGCACCCGCCTAATCGCCAACGAGTGTAGCAATTTAAAATTATAATCTCTGACCATAACAGCGCACTTTGTGTGCTAATTGCAATTGTGTTTACATGATTGTCTAAATCTGTGAGCTTTGTTTTTGTTTGGGAAACCCGTTTTTGTGATTCATTCTAATAATGTTTCGGGGGTTATTAATATTCTATAGCGGTATAGCCAGGGGTTAATGATTTTTTAATTAATTTTCATACACGTTGCAGAATTTTTCATAATATCTAATCTACCTATAATGATACAAAATTTATACCGGTTTGCGCCAATTTAAAAATACCTTATCTACTTTTGCACATATTGGTATTTTTTTACATAATACATACATAATACATGCATATTTAACATTGATTGACATTGATATATACCTATAATGTATAACCAAGGTTTAATTAATAAATTAAACATAAATATGTTTAGGCTTTCCTTATGGATGATGGCTACATATCGATGATGCTTATAATGTACCCAGACAGTGCTAATTTTCATTTCAGAGACATTTCTCATAATCAGCTCTGTAGATTTGTTCAAAGTTAAAATTATTAAAAACCAATCATTGGACTAAATTTAATTCTTAGATACAGCCTTTATAATGAACAAAAAATATATAATGTTAATTGGTATTAATACGATGTTCATAGTCAGAACTATGATATAATTTTAATAACTAATATTTATCTTTTGTCAAAAACATCGCGTCTCAGAGCCGTATTAGTCAGTGCTTATTATCCTTTAATTATGTTCGTTAAATGTATACGGCTGAAAGATTAAAGACATTTTCATTTAAACAACGTAATAGTACGTAATAGTAAATTAATCGCCAATTAAGCGACTGTTTTGACTTTAATATAATAGAGGGTATTATTCGTACAAGACTCTATAGTTCACAAAGCACTATAACATTAGTTTGATAACCTTGTCACAAGATTATGTACATTTTAATAGTTATTCCCAAAGAGAAGCTTGTTGCTTATTACGAATTGAAATTAACAATAATATAATTAGTCCGGGATACATCGCCCATTTTTGCAAGTGATTACTATCAAGCTAATTTTTCGTGAGTAGCTTTATTTTGATGAGATGCCCAATAATTTCATGTACGAAACTCTCGATTGTGGTAGCTTACAGAGGTAACAAGGATGAAAATTTTTGATTTGACGGTTCTCAAATATTTATTACGCAATTTGTAGGACAATATGTCTGTTGAATTATATAAGTATTAAATAAGTGAAAATAAAAAAATCAGCTGGTTAGTAATCATTTATGATGACTTCGTTATCGATACACATTGGAAAGGGGGACTCTTTGATCAAACCATAGATTTTGTAGGACAAATATTTTTTCGAATAATTTAGATAATTATTTATTTATTTATTTATAAATACTTTATTGCACTTAAAGATAACAAAACAAGAAATACAAACACTTAAATATAACTTACACTAAGTACAATTGGCGGTCTTATCGCTTAGAGCGATTTCTTCCAGACAACCTTTGGTACAATAGAGGAATAAATACCAAAATACATAAATGGGTAGTGCAATAATAACTATGATAAAGGATACACATGCATATTATATATATTGTGATATAAACTAAATAAGTAAAAGGGAATAGAGATTCAAAGAAAAATACCATACTAAAATAATACATAGTAATTAATAATATGTATATAATATAAATAAATTTTATGTACGGCTAACACTGAGAAAGTGAGATTTAACCATACATTTAAAACTATTTGGTGACTGAGCATTTTTGATAGAGTCTGGCAGAGCATTCCAGAGTTTAGTAGCATGTACAGTAAAAGATCCATCATAAAAATGTGTGCGATGTTGAGGCATAATTATCCTCAACATTTCGGATGAACGAACCTCACTACATTGACCTCTAAACTCAAACCTTTCCTTAAGGTATTTTGGCGTTTTAGGGTCAAATAAAATTCGATACAGTAGTTGGAGAGCATGCGCATCCCGCCGCAAGCGAATCGGCAACCAGTTGAGCTTTTTTCGGAACTCCGAAACATGATCATATTTACGGAGCCCAAATATAAACCGTATGCAGAAGTTCTGTAGGCGTTCGAGCACATTCAACTGTTCCATCGCTAAATTTACATAGCTTACATCGGCATAGTCTAATATAGGGAGAAGGAGGGACTGAGCTAGAAGGATTTTAGTAGGCAAAGGAAGAAAGTTTCTTAATCGTCTCAGGGATCCAGCTGCTGCGTACATTTTTTTGCTCACTTCCTTGATATGAGGTCTCCACGATAAGGTTTGATCAAAAATCAAACCCAGATTTCTTACAGACTCACTATAAGGAATTATGGCACCATCAACTACAATGGGTGGCAGATTAACCCAGTTAACCCTTGCGATTAACGAAGGACTACCAATAATAATAACTTGGGTCTTAAGTGGATTAACCTGCAAGCCATAGCGGTAGCTCCATTGGACTATAGTATTCAGATCTGTATTAGTATCTTGAATAGCCTGGTGTATTTCGTCAAGAGTAAACTGTGTGTATATTTGAAGGTCGTCAGCATACATGTGGTAGAGAGACAGCAAGGTATCTGATATGGCATTAATAAAGATTGAGAACAGTAACGGGGACAGAACACCACCTTGAGGAACCCCGGCAGAGACCTCACACCAAGAAGACAAAACATCATCGATGTGTATTCGCTGCCGTCGTCCATTCAGGTAGCTCTGAAACCAATCAATTACCGGTGCGGATATATTTAGTGAACACAGTAAGCTGAGGAGAATGTCGTGGTCTACAGTGTTGAAAGCATTACTGAAGTCTAACAAGGTCAGTACTGTAAGCCTTTTATTGTCCATGCCCATTCGAATATCATCGGTTATTTTAGCTAATGCAGTGGCCGTACTATGACCTGGACGGAAGCCGGATTGGTAAGGATTAAGGAGATTATGTGAGTTTAAAAACAGTTGCAATTGATGATGTATCAACTTTTCCAGAACTTTAGAAAGGAATGGAAGGATGGAGATGGGTCTAAAGTCGGAAAAAGAGGATGGGTTATTTCTTTTGGGGATCGGTATGAGGTGGGAATCTTTCCACACCTGTGGAAATGAGCTATTGGATATGGAATAATTCAGAATATGGGTAATAACAGGTGTAACAATGTCTAGGATAGGTAAGATCATAGTACGTCCAATGCAGTCGCCACCAACAGCACTCGACGAGATGGACAATATGTTCCTTTTGACATCACACTCGGTAAATTGTTTGAAGCTAAAAGGAGGAATATTGGGAACTGGTAATTTGGAAATGTAATCTAATGTGTTATGTTTTAATTGAGTATCGAAAGAAGGCGAAGAATTAGAAAAATGTAAGTTAAGTTGTTCTATGTTTATATTAGATGGAATTGAATTATTTCGTTGTTTGCCAATACCTAACGTTCTAAGGAATTTCCAAATGACAGTGGGATCACTGTTTTCAACAGAAGAGTGAATATACCGTCGCTGTGCATCTCTACAACATGTATTGCATCTATTTCTTATCGCATTGTATTTTTCTCGACTTGCATCACATTTAAGTGCTCTATGCCTCGCCTTGGCGCGAGCTTTTTTATTCAACAAAATTTTGAGATCTTCAGTCAACCATGGCGCAGGTAATTGTTTTATTTTAACTGATCTAAGCGGTGCATGCAAGTCATAAAGCTTTATTAACGCGGAGTTAAAGAACTCAACTTTTTCATCGATGCTAAGAGACAGAAATATCGGAGACCAATCAATACAGCGAGCATCTTCCTTTAGTTTTGAATCATCCATACCGTTGAAATTACGTCTTAATAATACTCTAGGTTTATGTTTAGGTGGCCGTATTCTATATGACAGAAGCAAGAGGTCATGGTGTGAAAAGGCATCAGCTGGATACTGGCCGTATTTCGAAACTAAATTGGGAGAAGAAACTATAATTAGGTCTAGGAGAGATGGGATGCAATTAGGGGCACAATGCGTGGCGTTGAGAGGAAGAAGATGTAAGTTATGTGACTCAACGATGGAAACCAATTTTTGCGACCGGCTGTCTTTTTTTAAGAGACATGTATTAAAGTCTCCCATTAAAATACAGTGGTCATAGATTGGTATTAAATTATCACATATTGAGTCAAACGAAGGAAAATAATCTATTAGAAGAGAGGGGCTGTAAAAGACTGCTAGGAGAATTTTGGTAAAGGAAAGGACGACTTCAATAATGAGGTGCTCGGCTGCATCTGTAGGTGGGGGCTGGGGTGATGTACTAATAATTTTAAAGGGTATATGTGATCGGAGATATATCGCTACCCCACCACCACTTCTACCAATTCGGTCATTACGAATGAGCCGGAAGCCTGGTAAGGAATAAGAGGAAGAAGGTAAACAAGGCTTCAACCACGATTCAGAAATTAATATTGCATGAAGGCTTGTAGACTGAAACGATGCAAGCATGTCAACATAATGCGCTGGAACGCTTTGAGCGTTTATATGGACCAAATTAAATGTTTTACTATCGCCTTGAAACGCATCATTGATGGTGTCGCTTAAACTGGGTGACGTTGTACTACGATAACTACTATCACTGCCAGACTCATCAATAGAATGAAAAGATAAATAGCTGTTTTCTGATGTATCGCTTGAAGGTGATATCATTTAAAAATATATATATACGAGTGAATAAATAATAATAGGTAGTTATTATACGTATACTACTAAATTAAACTAATATTATCCACAAAAATATATAAATAATAATAGTTAAATATACTAAACAGTTACTATTTACCAACCAGCGTCTAAAATAAAATTGCACTAAAAGACAAGTAGCCTGGCCGAAGATACAAATGACAAACTCAAGTTGACACTTGACATTGAAACGTTGACATATGACACTTGACAGTTCGACAACGACAAGTGTATTTTTGAACAATAATAATTAATATTAAAATATACGGTAATATAAATATCTTATTACACGTTCTACCGCCGGCTTATATAAAAAATAAAAAGAAATAGCTGAGCAAAATTAGCCTAAGTTAACTAGTAGTAATACTATAAAATACATAATTCGGACTTCAGAGTACAGGGACAGTAAAGCAAAGAACAATTATTACAAGATATTGTTTAGAAGGGACATAATAAAGTTGAAAGTTACTTCACTTTTTGAAGTCTTTTAGACCTAGCAGCTGGAATTGCCTTAGCATCTCTCTGTGTATCACGACCACTTACTGTTTGCTCACGAGGATTAACTGGTGCAGCGGCAGACGAAGGAATGGCATCCAAGTCAGAAATACAAGCAATGCGGTGTTTTGTTCCATCTTGAGCTGCAATAAATATGAAGCCGTCCCGGGTCCAGCAATGAGGGATACCGAAACGATCCCTTGCAGCCATAAATGCTTCGTGGCGACTTTTAGTCAAGAACTCCGAAATCGTTATTCCACTGCTCTTCAAATGCGTCTTGGCAAACCAGACTACATCTCGAATCTGGCTATCATGAAATTTAACTACAATAGGTCTAGGTTTAACACCAGCGACATGACCTAAGCGATTGCAGCGATTGATAGCACCTTTATTGATAGTGGAAATGTTAAGTTTTTGCAATACAATGTCTGTGACAATTGAACTTAAATCTTCTTTATCAGTTTCCTTCACACCATGAAACAATAAAATCTTTCTACGCGAACGCATCTCCTGTTGGTCAATAAGTTTTGCTAACATGTTGATTTGAGATTGAAGACACTGAAGCGAAGTAATCACAAAGTTGCGAAAGGTTTCAAAGTCCGCCGCAAGCCTGGAAGTAGGACTACTAGTGGCAGGTGGATTTTGGTTATTTGTTAAGTCCCTCTGGAAATCTTCCATCCTTTTATTAAAATTATTAGTCATATCTTCCA
Source organism: Colias eurytheme (assembly GCA_907164685.1). Classification (NCBI taxonomy): domain Eukaryota; kingdom Metazoa; phylum Arthropoda; class Insecta; order Lepidoptera; family Pieridae; genus Colias; species Colias eurytheme. Next base: position 5,139 of record CAJQZN010019271.1, on the reverse strand, counting down.
TACATTTCTTGATAGACTCCATAATTTAGTGACTGTGCAAGTTTTGACAATTATCTTGAGATTGAACAAAAAAAAAGATTCAGTTAGTAATTAATATTTGAGAACCATCAAATCAAAATATTTTATCCTTGTCTCCTCTGGTAGCTACCACAATCGAGAGTTTTGAACATGAAATTATTGGGCATCTCATCAAAATAAAGCTACTCACGAAAAATTAGCTTGATAGTTATCACTTGCAAAAATGGGCGATGTATCCCGGACTAAATATCATATCAATGATATTTTAGGGCAAGGTTTGCAAACCCTTAGAAGCGTAAACATTTATGGGTTACCTCATGCAAATATATGATTAATATGATGAAGGTTTACAAAGGGTTTTAGTTACATCTTGCTATCTGGCTTCCTTATGCAGCCATAGGTTAAATTGGCGATGGCAAAATACCCTTCTATTAGAGTAGGTATTTATATTACATACTATTATTTAACTCTTGAAAACCACGCTTTTTACAAACTATTAGAAGCTTATTATTGTCTGTAATGAATAAATAACGTAAATTTTAGTTTCAAAAAGGGCTTAAGTTTTTTCAGACATTTTAGGTAAGTGTAAAATACAGCATATACATTCTTAATTATTTAATTAATAATTGTTATACAAAAATTATCGATGAATAATTTTTGTATAACATAAGCTTTAACTAAAACATCATACGCAATTTCAAAATATTTTAATGAACGCGCCTTCTTCGAGCCTTGTATAAATAACTAGGGCCTTTGGAATTTAATGTAAGGAAACCTTCCAGGAAAACTTATTATAAGTATCGAGCTACGCCGGTAAATACTTAAGTTGTAGCATAAGTATTACCTTTTTATATACGAGATTGTGAAAACGCTGTTAATGTATATTATTTTTTATTTCATATTTTCACAGGATTTAGGGCGCATAAGTAGGTAAGTATATAAATTGTGTTTACATACTTGAAGGAATATTTGATTGTCGATATATTTTTGTGTTTAAGTATTCACAATAAAAATAGAGCGCATGGTAAATGAACGATATAATGTATTTCTTACACGTGTTACAGGTTCATTTTATCCCGAATATAATTAAGTACCTAATTTATAACTCTTTCTACCTATAAACAGAAACAAGTAAGTTCTCAAAAGATAAAACGTTTAAAATATATTTATTTAAATATATTTTAAACGTTTATTGGGTTTAACCCATTTCTCTTTATGACGTCGAAAAACTTTTCGATGTTTTATTCCGCATGAGTTATATTTATCAATTAAGCCTTACAATAAATCTCTATACATAAATGAATTCCTATTTCCCTTGGGCATAACGCATGAACGGTTGGACTGGTCTTTTTAAAATATTTCTTGAAGTACATACGAGAATGGTTCTTATCGTGAGAAAACGTAAACATGTACCACGGGATGCCGGGGCGGAATGCTAGTATTTAGTAATCCATCAGGTGCAAAATTAAACAGTAGATCTTTAGTATTAACTAGCTTTCCGCCTGCGGCTTCGCCCGCGTTTTCAAAAAAAAAACCCGCATAGTTCCCGTTCCCGTGGGATTTCCGGGATAAAACCTAGCCTATGTCACTCAGAAATGATGTAGCTTTCCAACAGTGAAAGAATTTTTCAAATCTGCCAAGTAGTTTCGGAGCCTATTCAATTCATACAAACAAACAAACAAACAAAAAATCAAACCTTTCCTCTTTATAATATTTGTATAGATGTATAGATTATTATTACACTTAGAGTTCACACCGGCTTACAATCTGGTCGTAATAGAATGTTAATTGCCAATGAGTTTCAATCTAACCCTGTCTTGCCATGCTCATTAAATATTAATTTATCACCATAGCAATATAATGCCGTTCTAAGGTCCATTAAATTTCTCACCTCAATTAATTAATACGTGTAGAAATTCTGTAGTGTCAACCAAAGACCAAATCAAAGGTCATTTATCTCAATTAGAAAATTTGTGTAAGCTCTTATAATGTTAATGGAATAGCATAAGGAAAATTGAGAATAAGTATTTTTCTTGGTTTCGATTCGAATAGAGTTGCCCTTTTATTTAGGAGTGTTTTGTTGATGTGTTGTAAAATATCATGATCACTAATTAGGTAAACGCTGCTAACCGCTGCTGTTTCCGCTGTGCTGCCGACTATAAAAATGAAGAATAACTTTGGATCATTTGGATTCTGGATTGGATACTAATGGTAATTGGTAGTATGTAATTAATATGTACACAAAACAAAAATTTTGCCCCAAAAAGAAAGAATACTGGATATAGAGACAAAGACAAAGCACACACATTAAATAAAAAGAACAAAAAACTTTACTGAATTACTGTTTTACATTAAAGCATTAAACTATCTTTGTTTACCATTAACAATATTTAAAGAAACATTTCCATATACCAGTAAGAAGATTTATCCAACGTGAACATTATCCAAGATATTGTTTAACACATAATAAATCTTGGTATAACGTGGGAACGTCTGCACAAAAATAAAGATATTTCCAGATAGCAACGTTGCATAATACCGGTTTCCTGAATATTATACGATGCCAGCAATATTATACTTGAACACATAATACTGCAATGCTCTTCACAAACTACTACGAAATTAATAACATAGTCAAAGGTGTTCAGATGTATTGAAGGAAGTGTTTTGATTAAAATTATCAACTCTTGATAGGTGGAGTGTTCCTGAGTGCTTAGAATATTAGGTGGGAGGGAATGAACTCAGTCAGAAGGGTTTGTAAACTAGTAGACGCTACAGACGCTACGTATAGATAATAGTACGATGCCATATTAACTACTCTATTTAGAAATAATTAGCGGTCCGCCCCGGCTTCGCCCGTGGTACCTACATGTTTAAACTATCCTATCTCTCAAGTTGGATCGAACTGCACATGGTGTGTGAATTTTATTATAATCGGTTAAGTGGTTTAGGAGTCCATTGAGGACAAACATTGTGACACGAGATTTATAAATATTATTAAGATTAGGTAATAAGTCAAATGAACATCATCTGGGGCAGATATGTTTCAATTGTTTCACATAATTTTTTATAACGATAAAGTAATCTCTATTCTCGATACGTATATGGAGAAGAAGAATATATAAGATACTACTAAGACTATTTAATGTAATTACATAAATATACATATAGTCATACTTTTTACGGCGTTATTTAAAAGAATCCTTTAAATATTTTGGTATTCTTTATTTTTTGGAAAAAGCATCCAATTTATAATATTTCAAGGAGCTGACGACTTCGTAAATAATAATGAAGCAAACAGCTTCTGTTCTCTTTCATGTAATTTTTATATAAATTTCCTTTGGTTTATAAATTTATTTCGCAGACTCATTTTAAACAAGACTGCTATGTTTATTACGCAATATTAAATTATGTCACATTAAACTAGGTACTTCCGTGTTACAAATAATACATATCATAAACAACACACTAATAATAATTAAAACATATCCTTTCATATTGAAAAAAAATTATAACGCTTCAAAATTATTCATTTCAAATGCTTCCTGTGCTAAGAAATTCATTCAACTTTTTAAGTACCTACACATTAATTAAAACGCTTAAAGTTTGAGTGTGAGCTTTGAACATATCTACTTACTTACAAATATGACGTTTCCCTCTAAATGTTATTAATATTTTAATCCAGGAACAGATTTTACGCAAATACCAATGACACTTGCAAATAGCAAGGTTACCTGCGAGTTGCGACCAGCAAAATACACATACTAGGAATTAAAACACAGTAAAAATGCTTATATTATAAGGTTATTAAGTGTCAAAGTCCTTCGCCTTTCTATACAAAAAAAAGAAAGAAAAAACATTGCGTTCGTAATGGAATATTTCTTAGTACGGACATATTATTTAGAATATTCTTCTTTGTCTTTTATGTTTGGATTTTTTAAAACGCATTCATTAATTTAGTACTGTTTTTTTGTTAGTTTCTCTTTTGGCTAGTATCAGTAATAATAATTATTCTACGCATTGTAGACTCACAAAATACACTCCCAGTGGAAATCAAACTTACTAAAGAGTAAAATATTAAAACTTTCTTAAAACTCCCGCTAAACTTATAAAAAATATATTAATATAATATTTTTGGATTGGACATTATAAAAAAAAAACTGTTTTTGTATTATATTTTGTATTGGGTTTACAATGTGTACCTAAATTATATAGGAAAATAGATTTGGTTATAACTGCAAGTTATAACAACTGTGCACGACAAACCGTAAAGTACCTAATTTATTGTAAATATAACGTTAGAATCCTGAAGGCTTACGCCTGAAGGCTTATAAAATAATTAGTATGAAAAGAAATACGAATTTGTTCTAGTTATATTGAAAAGTTTATGTTTTGTAAAGCAAACTATCTAACTAGTCTAGTAAAGTAAAATAAGTGTTCAGTATAAAATCCTGAAGGCTTATGCCTGAAGGATTATCTGTATAGTAAAGTATAAGGAACAGTTCGTACGTAAAGTTATTTGTGATGTCTATTGCATAAAGATTTATGAAGGCTTATGCCTGAAAGGTTATTATTGTGTTAAGAATGTTCAGTAGAATAGTAAATGTTTATATTTTGTTTTAATATTGTAGATGTTTTAATTGTAGATTGAAAATGTTTTATGATATTAGTAAATGTTTATGTCTTTCGTATATTAGTGAATTTATGTTTTTCTTTATGTTTTATGAATATTTTAATTGTTTAAAGTGTGATATTAGGATTTAATTGTGTATTTCGTCATGCGACAGCGTCACGTCCGCGACTGAGCGCACACGCCGTCCCCCGCAGTATATTTATACACCTGAAGCGGGGGACGGGGTAGTATAAAAGAAAATTTGTAAAGAATTGTGCGCGCAGTCTAAACGGGGCGCTGGCGGAGTATATTATGGATGTAATATTAGAATAATATGTTATAATGATTGTAATAAAAACAATAAAACTGTAAATTTATGTATAAGTAAATATTTGAGAAATAAAGAGTGAGGTAAGGGGCGTGGCCAGCCGGAGTGGAGGGGAAAACGCGTAAAATATAAATATGGACGCAAAACCGGTTGCGTCACGGCATTCCAGTTCCACCCGCGC